>BMAO01011092.1:0-267352 GCA_019973975.1 Trichonephila clavata | reverse complement strand
AAAAAGTTAATGAGATTGAAGCTACGAATTGGCAGTTATTGATTATGCTTCTAGGAAGTGTTGTGTGTTGCTACTCCCAAAGGATAAATAACGCAGACGATAAGAGCAGGGGTTTCTTCCGAAATGCTTGCAGGCGGTGAGGCGGAAAGGAATGAAGAACATTAGAATGACTCAAAACTCGATGGCGAGTGCCTATTGTAGAACCAACTCTGTTGCCTCTTTGGTACGCTTCAGGAGTGTTTTATTATTTCCCGGTTGGCTTGGGAGGTTTGGGGAAAGAGTGTTTTGAAGGTTAAGCGTAATGGATTCGATTCTTGCAGGTATGTAATATACGGTGATTAAAATTCTTCCAGGAAGGAGAACCTTATTGCATTTTGGGGAGGAAGGGGGGGGCACTAAATTTTACAAGAATAAACTAAAAATAAAATAATATTTAACTATTGTTATACCGTGTATATAAAATTAGGAAGATTTGGGGGGGGCGGGATGACGTTACACAAAGGCCTAGAAGCATTGAATTTGGTACCACTATGGGTAATGATGGTGTTTTGGCAATACATGGCGCTGCACCAATAACGGTGGTATGTAATTGTATCCCAAACAGTAGGGGGCCGCGGTAGCTTATGATCATGGTCATAGGCACGTGGCTGGCGAGTCATGAGTTCAAGTCCTAGTGCTACTGAAGACTCGCGGTGTACTGATGCACTTTAATTCTGATGCACTTTAATTCTGATGCACTTCAAATCAGTTGCTGGCGTGATGTGGTAGTTAAAAGACTGGGATGCCATCTCGGGTGTCATTTGACTGAGGTTCAAAATTATGAGGTCCCTCGCAGTAGCATCCTGTCACTTCAAAAATGCTCTTTTAATAAACTTAACTCAGTGGCACAGCACCTGATGAAAGCCTGCTGTGCCCATCTCAGTTTGCATGACTTGGACACGGAGATCCATGAGCAGATGCCCCTCGGGGGTCTCACTCTTTAGGTGAGTATGGTGTCACAATCCCGAGGTGCCCTAGTGATCTTTTCCCACGGGTTTACTGTCTTTGGTAAACATGGGCTTCACGAACCCGGGGTACCCTAGGATCCTTCTCTATTTTCGACCCTCTTTCTTGTCATTCAATTCATTCTTTCTTTCTCTATTCCCGTCTAAACCACAGATATTAAAACAAAGTTTGGCGCAGTATAGCCGAAATTGGCTCTTGCACAATAAACCCAAAATCACCCACTCACTCCATGAGCAGATGTTCCGGCCCAAGGCCTGACTGACGTATTTGAGTACCGAGTACCAAATACCTGACTTTGCGGGGAACCTAATATTCTCCGTTACGACACTGACTGTTAATCGAGTGGGATACAGCAACAACAACAACGAATTTGAGAATTCTTTCATCATCATCATATCTCACAAGACAGACCCTCGTGGGACCGTGCCCTCCTTTGAAGATCTCCCCTAATGACCTCTTGTTTACTTTTTTTTCTCTCAAAGTTTTCTCGTTTATAATCCCAAAGTGTGATTCCACTGAGTCTGCCCATCTCAGCCTTGGTCTCCCACGCTTCCGAATCCCATTGACTTTGAACTGCAATACCTTATGGACAACATTATCATCTGGCATTTGACAATTTTTTACATATAGATAAACTAATATATAGTTAGACTATGATATAACTTTGGTTAGATTAAAAAAAAATGCCGTTGAAGTAACAACGAATCTAAAAACAAACCGAAAACGGAGGGAGTTGGAATTATTTTAGAACAAAATTAAAGAGATATTCTAACAGTATTAATTTTTTTTAAAGCGAAGCTACTTTTACAATCTCTGTGCGAATTTCACTTGGTAGACTCGCTTCATGAGTGAAGAGTAATGACCCATGGCATCCGATCACTTCCGTGAGTTGATGTATATCTTCACTGAGTAAACATCGCTCTCATTGAAGCCTGTTTGAGAGAAAACATGGAGGCTCTTTTTAAAATGTAGTTTTTGATGTTGTTCCACAACTCTCGGTAATTTTTCTGGATAACATCCTGAGAGATGATACAAAACAAATTCCAAATAAATAAAAGTTAACTGAACGGACTCATCTTATGCAGACACCCAAATCGATTAATCAGCAGGCTTCTATAGTTGGCAGGTATTAAGAAAAACATATTTTATATCAATGCATACCAGACATACCCTAATCCGTTCGGTGAAGAACGGGAACCGATCATGCGTAACTGAATCGCAAAACTGGAATCACTTTTATTTGCGTTTTGTTTGTCTTCTGGAAGTAAAAGTAAATGTCTGTGTGTGTTCTTGGGAATAAAAATATAAGATATTCTTCAAAAATTTCTATTGTGTTCGACGTGAAATCGTTCCAGAAGCAGAATAATCGCTGTAAAAGAAAAAGAAACGATGGGATGTTTCTCATACATTTATTTACATTTCGTGTTATTCTCTTTATTTTTCTTGTTTAGTTTTTCTTGAGGGAAAAAAAGAGAGAATTTCAAGGGTATATTCCAGAAGTTGAAGATAAATAAAAAATTACTTTTTTTACTTAATTTTATAGAAGAACAATACATGACTCATTTTAAACAATCTGAGGTATGTTACAGCGAAGGAATGCGCGCGTAATGGGCGTAATTCATGTGACGTCATAGTCACGTGATAAATGCAAACTCGTGTTTCCAGCCAATCAGTCCAGGCATTATACTGTTGCCAAAAATTTTCGTTTTGCAGAAACTTTCTTTAAAAAGTAGTATTTCTATAACAAACACATAGTTAAAAAAAATGCATTTTGCTTAAAAGCTCTCGTTTAATATAAGATCTTTTATTTTATTTTGGAAATATTTTGAAGAATTTTAATACTTAAGCACCTTTTTGAAGTTTTATTTAAATATTGCCAGTGGAGCAACAAGCGCAAGTCTAATCTCAGTGTGGAACTCAACGGAGAACATATGATAGCCATTATCACGTGACAGTCATGAAAATATAGCCCATTGATTCATTAATATTTGTTACAATGAGCGCTTCAGATGTATCAGTTTTCAGTCTGATGCTACTAATCACGCCAATACTCTTTGTAATTTTGAACCGTGGCTGTGTGACAAGTCGACATCTGAGTTGGCACCCTCTCCAGATTTATGTTGCCACTACCATTAGGATTGATTCAAGAAACATTCAGGAATTTACGTTTGTATGGCTGTTAATTTCATCGGTTTAAACTCTGTTCAACACAACCATAAGGAGGAGCATTCTATTCTGCTCGAACTGAGGCAGATCTCTTAGACCCACGATGTCCACCTCCACACAATGGATACTATATTACATGTTAACATTAGATCAGTGCATCTAAGACTTTCAATGTTTGCGACCCAATCATAGTTTTCATCGTGCCTCCCTCCATACAATAACAATGTACTGAATGCAATATTGATGTACTACGACGCTAAACTACAATATGACTTTAATTGCAAACCGTACAAATTATCAAGATAAAGTATTGTTTTGTATATAATTTTGTGTATGAAAAGCCTTTGGAAATCACTCATAATTATTGAACGGGCTCTTAACTTAGTATTGATAAATTAATTATCAAAAATACATTCTACAGTACTGATACATTTACATGTATATTATATCAGTGTGAATGCGTCAGTGTGTATTTGTTTTACTTCTTTTCAGTAAATTAATAATTTTTTAAAGTAATTCTTTAGTTTCGACTGTTCGATATGCTCGCCCCCCCACGGAGGGTTATCAAGCCCCCCCCGCCCACAGTTTGAGAAACGCTGCATTAAAGTTAATGAGATCGCTGATAGACTGACCAAAGAGGGTGGTCAGAATGAAGCGACTACTGGCACTTCTCTCACTTATCAATAACTATACTCTAATGTATTATATAAATTAAATTTAAAATGTC
This sequence comes from Trichonephila clavata, assembly GCA_019973975.1. Lineage (NCBI taxonomy): Eukaryota > Metazoa > Arthropoda > Arachnida > Araneae > Nephilidae > Trichonephila > Trichonephila clavata. Next base: position 263,454 of record BMAO01011092.1, on the reverse strand, counting down.
TATTCCACCTACGCACCAATGGTACATAGGCACATCCTCTGGTTCTTTAGAAACTTTTTAGAAAAACTTTGTTGAAATGAGACTCTGACAACGGACAGGTGGCGCGGTAGCCTTGTGATCAAGGTATCGGATCGTTGCTGGCGTGGCATGAGTTCAAACCCAGTATCACAACAGACCCGCGTGTAGGCACGTTAAATTTGTCGAGAGCTCAAACGTCCTCCCGTTGGTGGGGAGTGGTAGTTAAGAGAGGGAGGGTGCCAGCTCAGGTGTCGTCCTCATCACTTGACCATGGTCAAAATGACGAGGTCCGTCGCCAAAAAGCCCTCGTGTATAGCTGGACAGTGCTACGTTAATATTCACTCACTTACTAACAACGGATAGAACGACTCTAAACTCGGTTATTCCAAAAACAAAAGCATGACGAAAACAAGGAGTAAAACGCTCACTTGTAAAAATAAATCCGACATTTCATTTAATACCAACCTGATACAACGTTATCGAAAGCAGTTACAGAAAAACCATTATACTTTTACAAATAAGTTTCTACAAAAAAAAAATATCATCCACGTTTCAAACTGTATTAAATTTAATAATACATACCTCTTCTATTATTTAAGAAATCTAATAACACCTTTAAAAAAATTCCTCGCGTAGATATAATGACGATAATAACGTTAAGGTTGGAAGCAGCAGCGGTTATTATGATATAAAACGCTACAGTAACCACGACTACCTATTGTAAAGAGCAGAAAGTCGAAAAAAAGTTGGCTTTTGTTACTTGGATTATCTAAATGTATGTATTGTTCGGATCTTCCGTAGTGATAGCATGGTAGCACGTAACAATCGAGCATTTTGTAACCGATTTGTGATCCCTATTATGAATGTAAAAATTATTTTCTAAATACGGTTTTTAAAGAGAACGTTTTTTTATTTTAAAGTTTCTTGTGTAGAATTAAGTCTTTAAACAGAATATTTTTTAATGATTGTTTTTAGGGGTTGCATAGCATTTTTTCCCCCGGCATGAATATGGAGGGGGGAGTGCAGATGTCCAACGGTAAAGGCTATTAGGCAGGGGCCGATCCAAGTGAAAGTGGTGCCCGGCACAAAGTTAACTCACGGAACGCCCATAAATATGTTTCATATAATAAAATAATGTATTGTATTTTGCTGTTTATGACTTTGTTCGAAAAAGGGATAACAAATTTAATTACTTTAATAAAATTAATATTTCGTTCCGCACGTGAAAAAATCGTTAAAAATTAAATAATGTATAGAGAGAAAAGTGACTCACTCATTGACACGGGATCTGGAACTGTAAAACCTGCAGATTTGAAATAAGGCAAGCATGTTTCTTTTGTTGAATAGAGTTCTATTGGAAATGCATTTTGCGGCAACCAACTCCCAAGGTCATAAGGAAACCTTTTATTAAAACTTCCATTTTTGAAACCTTAGGTCTAAAGACTTGAAATTTAGAGAAAATTGTTCTTTTGTTGCGTAGAAATCCGATAAGAACGATATTACGGAAATCCATTACCTAGGGCCGTTGCAGAAGCATAATAGAATAGTGTAACTATAAGACTTGCAGGCTTGAAATTTGGCAGGAATGCTTCTTTTGTTGAGTGGAGTTCTACTGAAAATGCGTTTTGCGGAAACCGACTTTTAGGTGCATTGTGGTGGTGGGGTTACGGAGGCTTAAAAATAATTATACATCTGGTTATAGAATCTCAAGTCCTGTCCATTTTAAATCAAAAAGTGATTGCTATAAGAATGGTTTTTTTAAAAATATAATTGGAAAGCTTAATACTAGACCTTATATATGAATAACTTAAAAATAATACATAGTTCTACAACGCGTTACAAAGTACCCAGTGAAGCGGCGGGAAACGGCTAGTAAAAAATACAATTTGGTATACGGCTTACTAGAAACAGTCACAAAATGTGATTTCTAATTCATTTTCTTACGTTTTGATGCGAATTGATTGATATATCATAGTTTAATTTTTCGGCTAAATTTAGATTTTACAAATAAAATGTTTCAAATAAATCTATCTCAATTGACTAGATATTAATTCCTCCCTCCACCCACTCTTTAAATTTTTTTTTTAATCTCGAGAAATATCTTTATGCAGATGCGTATGGATGTGTATTTAGATTAAAATCAAAGGAAACAATTTTTTTTTAATTTCACAAAATTAGTGAACGGCGCGGGGTTTTGTGCGCCCCTACATTCACCCCTCCTCACAACAGGTCTGCTTGTTGCCATATAGCATCGTTCTTGTTAAATTACAGATTCGAAAAATGTGTAATATTGACTAACTGGGGTTGCAGAAACTTAAATCGAACAGGGTTTTAAGCAATTTATAGAACATGGTACGGATGCTGAACGGCTGAAACATGAATTAAGTTTTGAGCCTCGTTCATTGTACCGCGCGCGTGATTCAAAATTGCAGAATTTGTCGCCAATGCTCGCCTTTGAAGATTGTCGACAATATTCGAGTAATTTTAACTAGTAAGAATTGTTATATTGAAGGGTAATAAGTGAAATTGCAGCCTAAAATATTTCGAAATGACGAGAAAATTAGTGATTTTCTTTCGGGATTTTTCTTCGTTTTTATTCTTCAAAAAATACTATTCCTTTATTAAAGAAACAGATTTATTTTCTTTTTTTTTCTGAATGGTACGTTACTGTAAAAAAGTTTTTTTAGTATGCATTTTTTAAACGAAAAAATATTACGAATCTAGCGAAATTATGCATTTTTTTGGCCATCTTTTTTGTGATTTTGTTAGTATTTATTTCAAGCAGTAAAAAGAAAAAAATAATTAAAGGTGTTAAAACGCTCCGAATTCTCTTAAGAAAAGCAAAAGAAATAAATTCATAAAAATTGGTAATTCTTTTTTTTTAAAATCATCTTTATTATTATCTGGATTACGTTTTTATGGTTGAAGATTTTTCCTGATGCTTTCTTAGCTTTTGAATGCGGAACCATTTTTTTTTTAAAAACTCCTCCAAAAACTTAACTTAAAGAGCTGTTATTTATTAATCTTATTTTTTAAAGAATAACTTAATCTGGTTATAATAAGATATTAACATGAATCACTTTCAACCAATCTTATAGGACAAGAAAAAAAAACCTTATTCGTCCAAATCTTGCTTCCCTGCGGCCATTGTTTTCCTGGGATGAGAGCCAAAACTAATCTTACTAATTCTAAGTTACCGTAAAATACGGCGTATAACGCGCCTTTTCAACACAAAAAATAAGATCGAAATTTACTGGTGCGCATTATACTCCGGGTATAAAAATGAGAGCTTTAAAATTAAAGAAACAGGTGCATAGAAAAAAAATTAAGAGTTCTACATATATCGAAATACCGTTTATTTTAAAGAAACTACATTCCTTATGAGCTTAAAGAGTTGTAGTTCTAGAAGTATACTTTTTTTCTAAAGTTTGGAATAAAACCTCGAATAAATAACTTCAAAACATAAGAGAGTTGCAGCTATACATTTCGGGTTTTTCATAAAAAAGGAGGGGCACGTTATACGGCGAATATACCTAAAAACTAAAAATTGCAGCTTGAAAGTATAGGGGCGTGTTATACGCCGGATTTTACGGTACACACAAGCTGTTCAATTTCATATACCACACATTAGTTAGGTGCTATATGCTATGTAGAAAATGTTATAAGAGATACTGACCATTGGTCGATCAAAGAAGGAATGAAATATCACCGTAGTTTTCATCACTTAATATATAAAAAATATTTGCTTTATTATTAAAAAAAATGAATTTTTATATACAGGGTGAACCAAAACTCGTGCCCTGATTGGAAATATTGTGCTCAAATCATTATAATTAGACATCTTTTTTTTATATGTCGCAAGTACTATTATGGGAAAATGACTACAACCTTAGAATGATAAAATGATTCATTGAACTCAATGAAGGATAAAATATTAAAAGATGTATTAAACACCTAAGGAGAACGTCGTTTTCCTACGTCAAGTGTTTATCGTCCATCTTAGTGAGTTCCCATGCAGTGCCTTGTGTCGGGCACTATTGGCGGGGGGTGGATTGTCTCCACTCGACGTAAAGAGGGGAGAGGGATGCGACAGCGCACATATCCAACCCAACACTATTTTGAATTTTGTATACCTCAGTAAATTTCAACGTGTGCCTCCTCGGTAGGTCGCAGAACGTCCAAGCGGTATTCCAGTGGTGGCATGGCTACAGTGGACGTGGCTAGAGCAGACACAATATTTCGTGGTCTGAGCGGACAGTTAGAAACTCATCGTGGTTGGAGTGGACACATCCCCCCCCCCATCTTAGAACAGATTCGATTATCGGATTACAAGGATAAATACTGCGTCTAAAATCTAATCAAAATGTCTAAAATCTTTTAAGTTTTGTAACTAGGTTGGACTAAATCCAATGATAAATGATATTTATGCCTTTATAATAAAGGTTAGTTAGTATTTATTTACTTGTTTTTTTTTCTCTTATTTACTTGTATCTTGTATTTTACTTCTAGTATTTATTTTTACTTATACATTAATGAAAGTAATTAATTTTAGGGATTAATTAATATTAGCCCCTGTTCTAATATTTATTTGACTCTAAAATACAGTTTTCCACAAAATTCCTGAAATTCGTTCATACCCTTCATTATATTGTTACATACTATTAAATTTTAAATATTTCTCTGAAAGTCTTTATTTTTTATTACATTTCGCTATGTTTAAAATGTATCCGCACTATAATATCTTAACAATTTAATACAATTAATTAAATTTGATTGGTAAAAATATATTTATCCTTGTAATTCAATAATCGAATCTGTTCTAAGGTGGGGAAAAAATGTGTCCGCTCTAACCACTTCCGCTGTAGCCACGCAACCGTTCCAGTGCTCGCCAATTGTTAAATTCAACAGATGCCTCTTTTACACTCAGCCTGCCGCTTCTAGGAAGATCCTTAACGTTGTCTCTGTTTCTTTAAATATTTCATACTGTCGCTTTATTGATTTTGTACTAGGAGATCTGTTTCCATAGCAACGTTAGACTGAACATTAATGGACATAACGAAATTTTAATTTACCCTGAACATTAAAGGGTGAATTTGTTTCGTGGAAACAAGGCACACATTGGGCTTTCTCTTGAATCGACGCCATTTTTCGCCAAATCATTCCTGAAGGAGCATTTGCGGTAGTTACTGGCTCGGTAGCATTCCTAAAACTGACTTATCCAATGAAACAAAACTTACATTATTATAACAAGGAGTTATTTTTTAATAAAATGTTTTGATCAGGGGAAAGAATTTTGGTGCATCCTGTATAATTCCTTTTAAAAATACATTTTAAAAACAGTAAAATTGATAGAAGTAGTCTAAATTATTAACTTACCAGCAAGATGACGTAGAACAATCGGTATCCCATTATGTCTGGAAAAAAAAAAGAAAGAAAACGTTATAAATAATATTTATTTTATAACAAATACTGACATTTTAGTAAATGTATGTTACTGTAGAAATGAAAAATTGAAATGCAGCAAACAAAATTGTGTAGTATTATTGGCTATGTTTAAATCTTCCACCTGGTGGCCATTATGGACACAACATTAACTATTTGGTAATTCTATTTTTCTTAAATCTTCACCAGGGTATCAATTTGAATGCAATAAACTGCATCCGAAAGAGCTAAAAATAATAAATGTCTGTATAGAATTAAATTATATCCTTCGATTTTTGAAAAAAATATTTTTGTCTGTTCCATTTATTCATTTGGGAATTTGCAGATCTTGAAGAATATTTTCTCTAACCGTAACGAAACATGCAATTCACAGCAGACCCGTATAACGTTTTGCTCTTTCAGATGTATTTTATTAGATTCTATTGGATTTTTTGGTCCAGGTTTTTAATTGGTTAAACTTATTTGAAAGCAAGAGAGGAAATATATAGCTACTAAAATGAAAAATGTAAAAATTTCTTGCATATTTCGCGATATTTTTTGTTACTTAATTTTTTATAAATAAGAATTTTTTTAGCTGTTTGTGCCAATAAATGAACATTTAGTAGCACAGTCTGATACATATATTACACAAAATTAAAATTACTATATTTTAATGATAACAACATGAAAACACCAATGAGAAATGATTGAATAAATTTATTTGTTAATAAAGTTCAATTTTAAAGAAAATTTCTCAATAAAATTTGACCAAAATCGGGGATATAATATAACATAACATAACTTTCGAAAAATTACGCAATATACTAAATCAATTATTATTGGTCGCTATAGAGTAATGGTAACGGGCAAGTGGCGGCGTGTCATGAGTTCTAAGCTAATGCTACTGAAAACCCACCGTGTGGAGGAACTGATGTACGTTAAATCTGTCGAGGATCAAAGTCCTTCCATCCGCGGGGGGGGGGGGGCTACGGTAGCATAGTAATCAAGGTAACGGTTCCGTGACCGGCGTGTCATGAGTTAGAGCCCAGCACCGCTGAAGACACGCAGTGTAGGGGGCGACGTACGTTAAATCTGTCGAGGCTCAAACGTCCTGTTTTGTATAATTTTATTATTTCTTTTGTATTTGTAAAAAAGTTGAAATTGTTTAAAATGTAAACTTTGATTTTTTATAATAAAGATTGGACGTGAGGGGGGTTGCTTCCCGAGGAATCGGTTGTAGCTCTAAACCCTCTTCTGGTGAGCTCGGTTCCTTTGGGCATTCATCATTATTATCCCGTTGGTGTGGCGTGGAAGTTAGGAGAGGGGTAGCCAGCTCAGGTATCGTCACGAATGCAAAAAAAAAAAAAAAAAAAAAAAAAAAAAAAAAAAAAAAAAAAAAAAAAAAAAAAAAAAAAGAGTTTCCGCTAGGTATGTCCCCGTCACTTGACCATGGTTCAAAATATCGAGGTTCGTTGCCAAAAGCCCTCGAGTTGCTGAATAATGCGACGTTAACAAACACACTCATCTTGCTTATGATAAGATAAAAAAAATCTCTACGTGCAAGATGATTATTTAAAATAACGATCTGTGCTTTTTTTTTAGAACATCAAAAATTTTAACCGCTAGTTTTGAATTCCGAGTGTTACCTATCTTTTTCTTGACGATTCAACAAATTTTGATAAATTTATGAGGCAGCACTAGAATTGTAAAATCTCCTCCTCCAAAATCACCGAAACATTTTTTTTCTCTTCAACTAAAATCGATTTCACATTCGATTCACAGAATTTCGTAACTTTTTAAGCTGCCACGCAGCATACACCCAGAATATATCATTAAAAAAAATAATAAGTACAACCATTCGAATAAGTCAATCAATAAAAGATTAACAAAAATAATTTTCCTACCCGAGACTATATTTTTCGGAGTTCCTTTCAACTTGAACTTATATCCAGAAGACTATAATTTTCCGCCTTTGTGAGGATTTCAACCGAACAAAAACGCCAAAATCCGTGTGGGACGGAAAAGGGATTTATTTTCGCATGTTTTGATTTGCAGGGCGTACTGCAGTAGCACATGAATCCACCATTTCAGGCGTACAATTTTCTGGAGATCATTTGGCGCTGGGCGTTTCCGTCTTTCGTCTTCGTGGCTGTAACGTGATTGATTCTACGAGACGAATTTAACTCCCCCCCCCCTTCCTTTAATGTAGAATTATATTTATATTCTGATAAGCTCTGTCCAGTTTGGAGTAGTAGTTTGTCTAGAGGGGTTGATGGCTGGTTTGCATTAAAGCCGTTCTCGAACCCTACATGAGGTACTAGTGACGGAATTTGTAATTTCGAATTCTGAACTCTGTGTGCTATTCCCTTTATGTCAAAGTTTCAGTGGTCGTGGTCACTTAGTGATTATGGTCACGAACTGTAGCTGAAGCAGGGGCGTAACGTATACCCCCACACAGGGATGTCTTAAGACTTCTTGTGGCCCTGGTGGCCGCGGTGGCCGAGTGGTCTAGGCATCGGATCATGGCAAGCGTGTCATGAGTTCGATACTAGTACCACTAAAGAGCCGCCTTGTAGGGGAGAGATGCACGTTAAATCTGTCGAGAGCTCAAACATCCTCCCGTTGGTGTGGTGTGGTAGTTAGGAGAGGGTGGTGCCAGCTCAGGTGTCGTCCGCGTCACTTGACCATGGTTCAAAATTACGCGGACCGTCGCCAAAAGCCCTCTTGTTGCTAATCAGAGTGCACCGTTAATATTCTCTCTCTCTCTTCTTGAGGCCTTGGGCCCCTACGCAAAAATAGGCCAAGGGTTCCTATACAAAAGTAGGCCCTGGGTCTCTGCAGTGGCAGATTAAGCGGGTGTCGGAGCTGGCGGCCGCCAGGGACCCAACGCTGGAAGGGGCCCCACGCTTGATGAGTGCAGAAGGCCAGCGACAAATCAACCACGCCACCTTGGAACAAGAAATGAAAAGAAAACAAAGATACAATGAAAACCCCGCTAGAAATTTATCGAGATGTAAAAGAAATCCTAATGTAGGAAAACTTTTGAAAATATTTTTAACAATACCGATATCGAATGCCTCAGGTGAATGATCTTTTTTAGTTTTAAAACGTGATAAAAATAGTTTAAGAAGTACTATGGAGAAAAGACAAATTGAAACAACATGGCCATATTATATACATAATAAAATGTTTTGGACAAAATAAATATGGTAAAAATAATTGATGAATTTGCCAAAGAGAAATAAAACTGTATAGCAAAACTGTAAGCTCTTAAGTAAGGTTTTTAATTTTTCTTATATATAGTTATGATTTTCTTTAGTCCATGAGTTTTATTATAGCAGTACATTTTATTTTGAGAATTTAAAGTTAGCAACTCTGTTCACTATTTTAATTTTTCGACTCTTAAGTCCATGGGCCTCAAACCTTTTACCGCCAGGGGCCTCCAACTACCTTAATCCGCCTCTGGGTCTCTGGCGTAGATAGTCATTTATGGGCCCTGTATCAAAACTCCTTCGGGACCCTTTTTGGAGGCTCCTTAACATTTCACGATATTTTGCTTACACATGCTGAGGCCCTCGTAGCTTGGAGGCCCGTTTCATTGATACAGAGGTAGCTACGCCCCTGACCAGGGCCCCTAAGCAAATGTAGACCCCACCAACTGATCCTTAAAAGTTGGGCTTGGAGCCCAAAATCCGACTTTGCGGGGGGGGGCTATTATTTTTCTTTACGCAATTGAGCTGGAGTGTCACGAGTTTGAGCCCTAGTGGTCAAGGTATCGGCTCGGGGCTGGCATGTAATGAGTTCCAGCCCAGTACCACTACAGAACCGTCTTGTAGGGGAGCGATGCATATTAATTCTGTCGAGAGCTCAAACGTCTTAAAGGTGTGGTGTGGTAGTTAGGAGAAGGGGGGGGGTGCCAGCTCAGGTGTCGTCCTCGTGACTTGACCATGGTTCAAAATGACGAGGTCCGTCTCCAAGAACCTTCGTGTAGCTGAACAGTTCGACGTTATTATTCACTCACTCACTCACTGGCAATATCGACAACTTCTTCAATCCCATTACTAATTTCTCTATTCCCCTCCCCCTTAAACAAAAGATGAATCGACGAGATTTGAAAATCGCGTAACTCTGGGTTCGTGTAAGTCGAGGTATTCCTGTATATTCTTATTCAAAGGACAATGAAAAAAAATTTCATTAAAATGCTTTTCTTAAAAGAAAAGAAATTAAATCCAAAACTGAGAAAAACAAAACAAAAAAAGATAGCTTATATATATATAAATGCAATCGGATACCAACATTTTGTTGGTTAAATTGGAGTTATTCGTTATATCGGAGTTCAAACAAAATACTTCATCACCTTATGGAATTTTTTTAAGCAACAACACTAAAAATATCTATAGCTAGAAATTACACACTTTTTATTCAACAGTTAAAAATGATATCAGTGAATTTTTATACACGTTTTAATTGGAAATTTTAAAATACTGACTGACAGATGGTTGAAACTCTTTTTTTTTAAAATTTTTATTTCTGACTCGAAGGAGCTCTGTTTTTGACTTTGTGCAAAGAAGAAAATACTGCGTCATTTACATCCTGCTGCATAAGGTACGTTTTCACAGCTTCCAAACAATGCAACATTTTTTATGGGAATTTCTTTAACAATTTCTGCATCAGAATCGCTGCTCATTGGCTACCACAATTCCTGAATTTCAGTTGCACAGGCAGTCCGTCATTAAATGTTACATAATCGTTAAAATCTTAATGTCGGTGAGTGGGATGAGATATGAAAGGAGTTTCCTGTCCTATTCAAAACTCACACAATAAGTTACACTCATGATTCATCTGCACTTTTTAAGTCTAATAAGGTTTTGCACCCTTTCCCTTCGAAATTATCTACTTACAAGACAAAAGTTTTTCCTTTTCCGTGCAAAAAAGATAGGTCATTTAAAAAAAAATCCATTTTTTTCTAAAACAAACTAATAAAGAAATTTTTTTTCAGTTGTTGAAATAATTCGCTTAGCTGTAGTTTATATTATTTGTTTAATAGGGGGTTTCTGTCTTCATTTTATTCGGGGACAGAGAAAAATTCGTTAAATCGCGAAATTCGTAAAATAGGGGTTCGTTAAATGGGGTTCTGACTGTATATTAATTTGAGCACAAAGTATTATATAAACCACACACACAAACTTACAAAACAGTTGATTGCGAAAAACAAATTTTACACTTTTAAACTATTTAGAAAAAATAAATTATTTTGAAACACTTTTTGAATATTAAAATGAACTGCAATAAATTTTTTTTTATCAAATATCTTTGTATGCTTTTCTTTTATCATCAAAGTCATCGATTGAAAATGAAGAGGAATTCGAAGTAGAAAAGCGCGGGAAAATTGTGCAATATTACGTTCAAATATAAATCTTTGATCTTTAACAAATTGTTCTAAAGTAAAATAAACTCCGTAATTAAATATTCTACAAAATATCATTGTAAAATAATTTTCAAACAAGTCTTCTAAAAAATAAATTTCTTTTTAAAACTAAGACTTTCTTTAAAAAAATGTCGAATAAGTATTTTCCGTTATTTTGCCGATTTATTTTTTCTTTTGTTTTAAATTTATTCATATGTTCTTTTCAGTGTTCGTTTTTTTTTACGGTTTTAAAAAGTCTAGCTCTAAAAAGGGTTGCCATTCGACACAGAAAAACTTTTTTAAATAAAAATAGAACTTTTATGGTGAAACGATGTTGAAAGTACGATATAAACCAATTTTAAAAATACAGTACGTATTATAACAGATGTAAAAATGCAGTTAAAAAAAACCCTCATATTCAGAAAGAATAATCGCAGCATATCAAATAAAAAAAAGTGGTAATTTCCCAAATGCCGTGAAATAAATTTCATAGTCGGAGTTAAATCCGATTACTTTAAAAAACTACCAACTTCTATAGCCACAAATTAAATTTTTAAAAACAATTAAGATTTGCATAAACCATTACAAAATAATAAATTTTTTTCTATTTTGTCATTTCACCCAAAAGCATTATACAAAATTTATAAATGCGTTGTATAAGGAATTCAAACTCTATGAACTCGAATCAAAACAAAACGCAATGCCTTCTTGGAAATTTTAACTATCTCTCTAAATATTTCAGTTAATTATATTCTCGGAAATGGTCTGTTAAAAACCTCATTAATTTATTACATTCCACAAACCCTGTATTCTATTTATTATTACATAAGGAAGTTTGAAGGAAACAGAATAATCCATTATTCTAATGATTAAATAAAATCTAATCGAATTCCAATAGCTTTTTATTTGTATTGTCAGTAATTGAACTTTTTTTCGTCTATGAAATGGGATACTAATAAATAACTATGCATTCAAAAATATATATATAAATTAAAAATAAGTTTATATGTACTTAATTAGTATTTCTTATAAAATTATACAATAAATAGCTTTAAATATGTTATGTGACATGGAGATAAAACGTAATATATGTCTGTCTTAAAATATCGTGTGTATAGTTATGAAAAATTATTTAATTTAATTGTGAAGTAACTTAAATGCTTTTTAATAAAATTCAAACATGGAAAAGTATATATATTTTTAAATTTTAATCAAAATTTTCTAGTAAGTTTTCAAACAGAAGTTCATAAAATTTTCGTAATTGTTAATTTGTAGACTTTTAATCGGAATTACTGAAACTCGCCAATCGGAACTATTGTATGTCCTGAAGATGAAAGGTATATCTTTCGGACAATGAATAACTCTTAAAAATTTTTATGCGTGGTGTATATATAGATAAACAAAAATATATATATTTTTTGAATTTCAAGTTAAAGCTTAATATTTTTTATAAAATTACTAAATTAAATGTTTGACCGGGGAATAAAATTTACTAAAATTTTCATCAAACGTAATACAAAAACTACTGAAAAGCCGAGGCATTTTCTTTTTGTGTGTGTTAATTATTATAAATAATCAATATATAAAAATAACCAGGAAGGATTTTGTATAACATATTACATAATATTTTACCAACTTTTCTGAAGACTGTAAATTTCCTAAGATATAGCAAACATACAGATAACCTGTAACAAATTTTAATGAACATTGAAATTTAAAATCAGAACAGCAGAGATGTTTTGGATATTTTTTTAATCTGAAATGTTTTTGGATAATTTTAATTTAAATCGAGTACGAATAATTTTTTATTATAAGAAATTAAGAATTTTAATTTATATTTATCATTAAGTATTTATTAAATTTCAGAGTTAAATATTTATTTTAGAACGTGTTAAGTGATATGTAGTTTTCTGAATAAGAAATCCAGGAACATAATTTTAAAATTTGCTAAAATGGTGCATTTTAAATAACTTAAGCAAATTTTTAAAAATATATTTGAAAATTTTCTATTTGACATCCGCTTAAATCTGTAAAATTAATCAAAATCTCTTAGAGCTAATTTGTTGAAAAATTTTAAAAACATAAGAAAAATACAAGTTACTGTAAGTTATAATAATATTCTAATCCTAAGCCAAACAAAGTTTTAGCTTAAAAGAGTTCCCTATGTTGAATAAGTACTTCGAATTATACCTTTTACGGCTTTAAAATCTTGTCACTGTAATAATTTTGAAAAATTTAAAAATACTTTCGTTGAAACTTGATTCACAACAAAATAACAGCTTTTGAAAAGTTAGAATACTGACTCATTGATATATTTGTTGTATTAAGACTCTAATTTATAAGAACTTGAATATTTTTGCATACATTTATTTAATAATTCATAGAGTAATTACAGTTCTATATGAACTGCGAATTAAAAGTTTTTAAGTGCAGCTTTAGTCAAATATAAGTCAATATAATTAATAAATTCGTCAATACAAGTGAAATTTAATAAATTTCCGTCAAAAATTCTAAATAATACTTTAAAAAAAAAACGATTTTTAATCCCGTTCTTTAAAATTATAATACTATTTTTAGTAACTAATAGCTCTAATTTGAAAAAAGCAGTTGATTTCAAATCTTAGGATTAAGAATTGTTTCTAGCAGTTTTTATGTTTAGAATTTAAAAAAAAATTCTTTAAAAATTCTAGTTTAATATCGATTATGCATCAGTAATGAAAGTTAAACTACCACGTAAATGTAAAAAGTTGGGTACATATTTTAACAATAATTCGATATAATTCTAAGGAATTAAAATTTACGTAATTTTTAAAAATTAAACAGAATAAATTAAAATTCAGCAGTTCTAAACCATCAAATAGTTCCAGTTAGTTTTTTTCAGAAAAACAAACATGAAATTTAAATTCCGCACAAACGAAAATCAAACTTAACCCATTGCCAATTGCAACACTATGCCACTAAAAATTCCAAACCTAAAATTTCTCAATTTCATGCACACACGATCAAATGTTGCTATAGGATCTTAGCAATTCTATAAAAATAATCATTTGCATGGTTATCAAAATGCTCTTCATAGAGTTTACGGGTTTTTTTCAAATGAATATAAACTTCTCTAAAAATACACTCTCGCGCTGAATAATAGCATTAATATATGAAAAGTATTATAAAAATTCTAAGAATTTGCCTTTTAAAAATTTAAAAACGTAATTTAAATCAAACATTAAAATAAATCAGCGTAACACTTAAACCACTATAAATCTTTGTTGGAATTTTCCGCATCATAATTGTCAAATAAATTTCGACATTTTGCATTTAAACCACACTTATAGTAATATATGAATTCCACGAATTTCGCTATTTCGAAGCTTTTAAGAACTAAAATATAAAGAGAAAAATGCCAAATATAGTAAATCACAAATTTCAAAACCACTGCATTCAAAATTCCGACATGTATAATTTTTTTGGAATAAATATGCACTTATGTGCAAATAAATAACCACAGTTGACCTAGCCAAGAGATGTTGAAAAATAAAATCAGACAAAATTTGATTTTAAAATTTCGAATTTTCAAAATGGCAGTTTAAATCGAATATAAATTGAAATCAAACGATATTTATTCAAATTTTATCAACTGCTTAAAGTTAAATTCTAAACTATTCAAAAACAATTCATAATCGAATATCACGTGAACAAAATATATATTAAATATCATTGCTTATAGTCATCTGATCAGGAATTTTTTTAAAAAAATTAATGCGCGCTAGCATGTAAAATAAAATTAGGAAAAACTTGATAATTTTAAAATTTTGAATTTTTAAGACGGCTGTTGAAATCGAATGTAAATTAAAATCAAGCAAAATTCATAAATTTTAATCGACTATTAAAAAAATTCAAACTTTTAAATATACGAAAAAAGCTTTTTTTTATAAAAAAAATATCACGGTAAATTAAAAATAAACATCGGATATTTATTTATTGCATATAAGTTATCTACACAAAATATGTCAAAAATATCGGTCACAAAATTTGAGAATTTTAAAATTTTTAACTTTTAAAAGAGGGCAATTTAGATCGAAAATGAATTAAAATCTAGAATGAAATGCATCGTAAATTTTATCAACTATTGAAAATGTTTAAAATTTTATTATACAAAAACAATTTTAAAAAACATCACCATATAACCAAATATTTATTGCGTATAGTTATCTGGATTGGGGGAATTAATTTAATAGTACTAATTAATTCAATTTTTAAAAGTTAATACCTGTGACCAATTTGAGGAAGGTTTTTGAAAGTTTTAAGCAAACTTAAAATATTTATCATAAACCTAAATAATGATCTTTAAAAATTATTTTGTTTTAAGAATCCTAAAATTTAAATGCGTTTGAACAACCCTCTTCTAAGATAGCATTTATAAATTTGCTAATATTTATACAATTGAAAATTTAATCGGTTTAAATTGAATGGAATTAGAAATCAAGGTACATCAAGCATACATATTTTGCTTTATTTAATAAACTTTTACATACGAAATTTTCAGTGTTAGACACGGAAAACATCAACTCGATTACATCATAAGAATTTCATTGAAAATAATGACAACATTTTACTGTCCCAGTGAATCTAATATATGAACAAAACTTCAGCGCAAATAGTTTTTTTTTATAATATTGAATACATTTTTGCCCACATATTCCGAAAACTAAGAAATCGAGCATTTCCATAAAACTTTCAAACGTTATCCACAACAAATTTAACTACGCATAAAACACATATATAAAACCGTTCGAATTTTTTTAAAAAAATAAATTAATAAATTACACTAAAGCAATGGTAACATGAATTGATAACACTGAAAGTCTAAAGAGGAAAAGATTTTTGTGGGAATTATTAAACATTTTATTAAAAATTATTGCAAACGATTTTATTGAAAAAAATTATTGCAAACGATGTTATAGAAAAAAATTATTGCAAACGATTTTAGTCATAGAATTTTTCCAAAAGCAAAAATCACCAAACGAAAATTTAAAATTTCCCTTTAGAATTTAAAGAGAACGGATGCCTATTGCAGAAATCAACCCGATGGGGCCGTAAAGAGTAAATAATATTCTACATGTCAGTGTACGAAAAGAACAATTGCTCCGCCGAGTGACATTGGCCTTGCTGGCTGGATGATAGGTGGAAATGCAAGAGGAGGAACTGCTTTTAAGGTTCAGGATCTGCTCATTCGAGTGCAATTCTTCACCGCAGGATTCAAGACTTTGCTGCATCTTTGGTTCCTCTTCATTCCTTCCCGCCCCGGTTCAGACCTGTTGTTCCTCCCTCCTCACCCTCGTTCTTTGATCGATTGTTTTTCACGCACCATGTTTTTCTTTCTGTCTATTTTCCTGACTCAATGGTGAAGACTGGGCTTTTGTTTTGTTGTGTCTTTCTCCACCCCTTTCTTTCAGCTGCTTGCTACTTTATAATTTATTTTTATGGTAATTTCTCCCTAGATTTTATTATTTATTAGGGGGTACTGAAACAAAATCTGTTCATGTATTTCGGTGGTTGATGTCTCAACAGGGTTGTTAGGAAATGCAACTTTGGATTTCAAAAGCATTTTAAGTATCTATGTAAATTTTTAAGCTTCTAAGTAAATAATAATCAGATAATGTTGATCAGGCTGCATGAGGGCATCACTTCTCAACTAAGCTGCAATTGCTCGCACATATTGCTAAAGATGCACCACGCTTGGATGATGATCTGTTTCGATTAATGTTATTGGAAGACCATAGGTTTCAAATAATCTCAATGGACCATGAGGTCCTTGTGATTACAGAAAAGGTCCGTAAATTAAGAACAAATTAAGGTGTGGACAATGATAAATCAAGAAAGTAAAAGTAAGATATTTGTAACTCATTTCCATTATTATGAAAGTTAAAAATAAATTAATGATTTTACATGTTAAAAAAATTTAGAGTAAATTGTTTTATGAGTAGAAGAAAGGATGAAGAGTTAGGGATCGTGAATGCGAAAAATATACAGGAATAAAAAGAGCTTTCACACCTGAATCAACAGTTTAATTTTACTATGCTGAGATGGGAAGTGAATAACAATTTTCTTTGTTTTTAACAGAAGTAGAATTATTCTTTGTATTGTTATGAAGTTAATGATTCCATTGGTTCACCCTTCTCATTGTGGAAAGTTTTCACTTTTTAATGCAAGTTTGAATAAATACGACTTCAGCTATTACAATGTTTAATTTAGCCTTTATACGTCAGTTTTTAACATTCGGGACATCAAAGAAATTTATTATGTTTGATTTAATAGCGGAAGACACTAAATGGGCAAGTTTTTGGTAAAAGAAAAGGTCCACGGGTGCATTAAGTTTCGGAACCACTGTTGTAGGTGGTGATGCCATTCACGACCTGCACATCATGTTTATCTTTATCAAAAGCTTATAAAACTTATTAGGTGATAAAATTAGAAACACAATCGACTTCAATTATTAAACAGAATGGAAATACTGATTAAAGTTACATTTTGGCATGAAAATTTCACCTAAAACCGGAATTCACCTTCTTATCAACCCAATAGAAAGAGACTTTGTCTGCAAACTGCCATCGGCAATACTCTTCTAGCAGGAAGATAGAGACAGAGGGAGGCAGAGGAGGGAGATTGACAAATAGAGAGATTGGCAACTAGAGGAAAGTTTGACAAGAAAGGAGGGAGAGGAGGCAGATGGAGATACAGAGTGCAGAGGAGTAGATTAAATGGAAGGCATGAGGAGAGGAGAGATTTACAGAGAGAGGAAAAGATTGACAAAGAGAGGTAGAGGAGAGAGATTAATAGAGAGAGGCAAGATGAGAGACATAGGGAGAGAAATAATGAGAGAGGAGACTAGAAACAACGAGAGGACAGCAGAGAACAATGGAGGAAGGAGGAGAGAGAAATGAATAAGAGGAGACAGAGAATGAAGGAGACAAAAGAGAATAACGGAGATCAGGAGAAGAGATGAAAATAAGAGGAGACAGAGAAATAGATAAGCAGGAGAAGAACAGAGAGAAGAGAATAATAGAGAGACAGGATAGAATAAAGAGAGACAGGAGAGAACAGGGAGCAGAAAGAACACAAGAGGGACAGAGAGAGAAATAATGAGAGAGGAAGAGAGAGAGAAATAATGAGAGGAGACAGATACAGAGAGGGAGGCGTAGAAAGTAGAGAAAGGAGAGATGAATTGATAGGAAACAAAAGGAAATCTTGTATAGTTCACGAATTTGTCTCCCTTTATTTATGTACATTGTGTGTAATTATTGTAAATAATGAAATAATATATAAATAGTCAAATGTGTGATAATCTCAGCTGATTTATTGCAAATTTATTCATGCTTGTGGCATATTTATTTCTCAATACATTGCGTATATCTTTGCGCATATAGCCGAAATATTCGTATAATCAACTAAAAAATAGTGCAAATTTTTATGTATTCTGGATTACGTTTAGAAATCTTTTGGGTGGGGTTTAATTTTTGAAAAAATTTAAGGGGAACTCCTATCGAAAATCACTGAAGATAGCTTGAAATTCACTTGCCTATCTTGAATCGCTGAAGATAGCTGAATAATTTGTCTCTAATTTTATTCGTGTCTAGGATTCTCGATTCAGTTTAGATAATATATCAATGAATTGGTATTTTTTTAAAAAAATTGTTACGTGTGATTTTTAACAATTTAAAGAACGTAAAGAAAATTTTAACTATTTAATTTTCGAAATGAAACAGTTAAGTTTGTGTGTGGAAGCAGGGGGGGGGGGTCGAGATAGGCATGAATGGTCCCACGCAATTTTAGCATAATATAAAAAAAATTAGTTTTTTTCATTTAAAATTTCATTTCAATAAAAAGTTATTGAAAATTAAAGACTTAGTCTTTTCAGTTATTTTTTTAAACTTATAGTTTAAAAAAAATTTTCATTAAAAAATATTTTTAAAAATTTGTTTTAGTTTATTTCATTTCCTATATGTTTATTTTGCCAGTGTTTCTAGACATCAGAGTTATGTACTATGCATGTGGTACGCGTTACCTTTACAAAATAGAATTTTTTTAAAAAAACCATCAATTTTTAAAAATGAAACGCTTTCAAATATACCTAAAAACCACTCACCATACATATTTTTGACTCTAAAATTATTTTGAACTCATGAATCTACATAAGAAACTTCGTATATTCTTCATAATCGCTGTTTTATATTTTATAAACGTGAACCCCGTTTTTGATCTGTGTTTTCTTACGAGTTCGTTTTTTTGTTACCCCAACTTTTAAGGGTTTTCTATTGGATGTTATTTTAAGCGCCTGATACGCGTCCCAGTTATGGTTAAAACTCATCTCGTTTTGCAAAATAAATCGAATACAATCATTGGGAACCAACACTTTTCTCAAAATCGATGGCTAGTTGATTTCCAATCCCGTGAAATCAATTTCAAATTGTGTATTTAGAATACAAAAAAATCATTACTTTGAAAAAAAAATTAAATTTCTTTTTTTGGTTGAGAGATTCTGAATTGACATTTCTTTTTATGGGGATGGCATCTTCTCGAAAGTAGAATAGCACTGAAAATCAAGCTCTGCATTTTTTAAAAAATTTTATTCTTGATTTAGCAATACACAGATGCTAAACGAATATCGTGAAAATTTAACGAATAAATTTTTAAAAATATGTATTCTGAATTATTTTTAATTTTTTTAATCAATAAAAATTTGTATAGCTTTTATTTGATTATTTTTGAGGCTTCTGTAATCAAGTCTCTAACTCTTTTGGGGGTCATGGGTTCAAGTCCAGAATTAACTAAAATGCTATGCACTTTAAATCTGTGGAGATAGAACGGGTTCTCTTCGGGTCTTTCTGTGGCCGTGGTAGCCTAGTGGCCAAGGTAATGGACTCGTGACAGGCGTGTCGTGAGTTCGAGCCTAGTACCGCTGAAGACCCACCGTGTAGGGGAGCAATTCCACTTAAATCTGTCGAGCTCAAATGTCCTCCTGTTGTGGTGGTAGTTAGGAGAGGGGAGGGGTGCCGGCTCAGGTGTCGTCCTCGTCAATTGACCGTGGTTCAAAATGACGAGGTCCGTCGCCAAATACTCTCGTGTAGTTGAACAGTGTGACTTTAATATCACTCACTCACTAGGGTCTTTCTATCAATTCTTAACGGAAAGTTCCTTGATCAAATTATTTGATTTTAGAACCTCTTTCTGTAAAGGAGGGGTTGGCTGCGGTAGCCTAGTGGTTAAGCTCCCCCGGACTCGTGTTGGATACCATTCGAAGGAATCCGAGTCACTCGTAGCCTGCCCTCACTATACTTATTACCTCGTAATGATCCAGATTTGCACAAATTGGGATGAGAATTAACAAATATCCGGGGATCCGGTGCAACTCTCTGTGTGAGAACCTGTCGCGATAAAATCTTTCTGCTGCTCGTGTCTTTGCCTTTTGCCAATCCGTAAATCAGGTGCACGTCTGCCAGCTCGGTGCTTGTAGAACTTTCATTACTCCTCTGAGGGGGATGATAGCTCAAATGACTGGTAATGCAGGTCAGTTTCTTGCAATTCTGCTGCAAACAACGCCACCTAGCGCCGAAGGAAGACGCTTCCGATCTTGGATTGCTATGGAAATCTGAATCCTTGTGATGTCTCTCCTACCTCCCCTTAAAGTTTCTCCCTATGATCCTGGAACACCCTGTTTATAAAAAAATATTCCGAAACTCGTTTATAATGAATGGGAAAAGAAAATCAGTGCACTTTGTGAAACGTTGATTTTATTTAGGCTTCTACTCCTTGGGTGCTACCGATGTCACGAAAGGTACTGAAACGGTGGCACAGCTTCTTAATGACGAATCTCTCACCAGCTTAGAAGAACAAGCCTATGAAGAGAAGAAAGGAAAACTGTAGGCAATGTGTAAACAGGAAGGTAAAATTGTATTGAATAATCTTGAAGAACTGTCCAATGCCATTGTGCCCAACACTTTGTGGAATGATTGAAAAACATGATAAAGATAAAAATAAGAGAAAATTAAGATACGATATTCTATGCTCTTATTTGATCTACGAAGTAAAAAAAAGTAACAAAAAACTCTGGTTGATTTTTGAGTTAAAAAATAGTGTTTCATTTTGCAAACAATAAGAAAAAAAGTATTTCATTACTCTTACATCTCGCTTCTTTTATTATTTTTCGTTAATTTCGTTGTGTTGTTGTTGTTACCTATGCCACCTGATCGACAGTAACATCAGATCAATGCTAAGGATTAGGTGGACATCTGTCGTTAGCCGTAGCTTTGAACACCAAACAGGTGACAGTACTATTAGGCTGGGTTCCACCCTAATTTCAAGAGAGAACACCCTGGGGTTCTTCCCCTTCCACCAACCTCCATAGAGGACTTACGGCTCGACGGCTAGTTAGATAACCCCCATGCTGCAAACGATTATACATTTACAAACATCTATGCCTTCTTCGGGATTCAAACCCAGGTCTAACGGCACAGGAATCAGAGTCACTAACCGCTATACCGGATGGGGGGCTCTATGCACTTCAAATAAATGCATAAATATTTTCTGTGGCCCGATACTGACAAGAGTCCGATTTCAAATTCTGGAGAAGACATGGATGTTTCTGAATGTATAGTGGCTGTGCTGCAGGGGACACTCCAAAAATGCGGCGAGCCGAAAATCCTCTGGAAAGATTGGAGGTAGAGGAAGAGAGATGGCTGATCCTCGTATCTCCCCGCAGTGTTCTTCCTCAAAATCTGGGCGGAACGGAGTGAAACTGGGCGATCACCTGCATGGTGCTCAAAGCTACGGCCCAAATTACAGAAGTAATTTAGCGCCCCCACCCCTTTTGCCACGATAAATCTCGTGGGTCGATAGGGTGGGATAAGCAACTACACAATAAGCCGCCCATCCGGTGTAGGGGTTAGTGACGCTGACTACTGTGCCGTAGGGCCTGGGTACGAATCCCGGAGAAGGCTTTACGGCATGGGGATACTCAAAATAACCGTCGAGCCGCAAATCTTCTCGTGAGATCAGTGTAAGGGGAAGACAGGTGGGAGCGCCCTGACTCCCCAAGATGTTCTCCCTCAAAACTGGGTGTGAAACGGAGTCAAATCGAACTGTCACCTGTATGGAACTCAAAGGCGAGAGGCGTACAACTAGCCTCTCGCCACGATGAATTCCGTGGACCTTGATCTGATGTTACTGTTGATCAGGTAGCATAAGTAACAACAACACACTCAAATATTTTTGTTTCGAAAGAATTTGATTGGAACGAATTATTGTACCACAGAAATGTTTCAGTGCGATACCTGCGAGGAACCATTTGACAAAATTAAGTTAGGTACTCCTGAGTAATAAAATATAGTTTAAAAAAACCTAAAAAAACACCCCTTTTATAGTTAATCGAACTAAGTTGTAACTTAAGCTTTTGTTCTCCAAATCTCAAATTAATCTGCAGATGTGGGATGGGATCTGAAAATGGGAAATCGTTAATCCTGATGATCCTGATAAGGACAATGGAACAAAATTATGAAATTATTGTATTGTCATCTGTCCTGGACAAGTGAGCAAATTTCGAATGAATCCGACCTTTTAAAGTGGGTAAAAATGGAGTTCAAAGATTCCGTTACATTCAAGTGAAGCTTATAAAAGGGCGTTAATTAATATTCAGCTCTCAGTGAAGTAAGAACAACAATGCTATCGGCGAAGAATATTTTTGAATATAAAAAATAATTCCATATTTCAGCATTGCATTTAGCGCAGAAGCACTAAGCCTTCAATTTGGACAAAGAGCACAAACCAGACAACTTTTCGTCTCCATAGGAAGTGAGTGTAATAAAATAAACGCTTAATAAAATTCCTTGGCGGAGAATTTCCTCTGTTGCGGCATTATTCTATGGTAATGTTGATGACTTCTTTGTAAATAAGAAATTTCACTTTTCGAAAGGAAAGCCTCGTCGCATATTGATTTGAATATAACCTTGGAATGGAAAAAGGTGTGGGGTACAGAAGAATATTTCATCTCGAGTCAAAGGGACAACGCAACAAAAAGGACTGGACATACTCTTCCAAGCATTTTACGCATTGGTGACTTCGGAATATCCGTTTTCTGTGATCCAAACGAGTTTTCGGCGAAAATGTGGTATTTCTCTTCGCAGTCTGTACTTTTGATAGATTAAAAAGAAATACAGTTACGGCCTCCAAAACCGATTTTTATTTATCTACCTTGTAAAATTTCAATTCCTTCGAGGATGAAGCTGCCTCCCCTTTTAGGCTTACTTTGAATTCTTTATGCAATTTTGGGATAAATCCTATTCGTATTTTTTTAATTACTAAAATTGTTTAGTTATGGTTTGATAGTACGCAAGTTTAAGTGAAGTATTTGTTTTAGGCACAAATAATCGATTGGATGATTAATAATAATTTTTAGTTTTCATTTAAGGATATTTTTCTCTATGAATGGCAGTTCGATACTTGATGGTAATTGTTACGAATATAAATTTGTCTTCAATCCCTTTAATAAGACTCTTAAATTTAAGGAGAACGGTATACCCTAATTTTCACAGTCTCGGACACTTGGCCGTGAGTTCGAATGAATATTAACATCGCGCTGTTTAGCTACTTGAGGGCTTTTGGTGACGAACCTCGTAATTTTGAACCATGGTCAAGTGACGAGGACGACACCTTAACTGGCACCCCGTTTTCCTAACTACCACACCAACGGGAGGACGTTTGAGCTGTCGGCAGATTTAACGTACATCGCTCCCCTACACGGCGGGTCTTCAGCGGTACTAGGCTCGAACTCAAGACACGCCGGCCTCGAGTCCGTTGCCTTGACCTTTAGCCTACCGCAGCCGTCGTGAGTTCGAAGTCATAGTACCACTGAAAACGTGCTATGAAGAGGGGCACGTTAAATTTGTCGAGGCTCCCATTTCATGGTGTGGTAGTTTTGGAAAGGGGTGGGGTCTCCGCCGTCACTTGATCATTGTTCAAAATGACGTGCTTGGTCATCAATAGCCCTCGTATTGCTTCATAGTGTGACATCTGTGACGTAACGTACACCCTCGCATCGTGGGAGGGCAGGATTCTAGAAGGCCCAAAGCCTAAGTGACGGTAAGTACATACTTAACCAATTTATAAATTATTTGAAGGCAAAACCTGACTTTGTAACAGGGGGGGGGGCTAATATTTTCCGTTACTCTACTGTGTGACATTAATTTAACTCTAACTCACTTTTTAATTGAAGATATTTTTTTATCGTTACAGGAGAGGGTTGTGTATTAAATTTTTAACATTTTCATGTACTTGTTTTTCCAAAGCAAAAGTTATGAGGAAATGCAGGTTAATAGTCATGAGGTTAAAGTGTCCTCAGGTTGATGTGGAGTGGAAGTCACTTGAACCCTATTAAAAATTAATGAGTTCGTCGGCAATTACCTTCCTATTGCTTCTGTTACGACCGTAATGAGAATGAGTGATTAATTATCATCGTATTACGACGGTACACAAAGGCTGTGCAAAAAAAAAAAAAAAAAAATCGGGCTGACGGAATAAATTTTTTAAAAATTTAAATAAAAAACGGTTTGCCCTGTCGTGGTTTTAAGCACTTTGATGAGGAGTGGAAGTTAGGAGAGTGGTGGGATGTTTTCGCGTCACACCGCTGAAAAATATGCTTTTTTTGTGAATATGACAGCACTTTTTTTATGCACACGTGCACCCCTAAATATTGCGGGGTCTTGTCATCTGACATAGACCCGGTAAACTATGACCATGGAAAAAACCAATGGCTGGACACTTGCGAGCCGGAAACTCCGAGCGTAATTCGAGGTGTCGGAAACAAACAACCGTTCCCATCCCCTAGACCATAGAGTGGAGAGGGACATTCCGTCGAAAACACCGAAGAGAATGGTTGTGCTGCCTCACAAACAACATATTTCGAACACTAATGAAATTCTCAATATATGAATAACTTCAATGTAAATGTAAAAACTGTAATTAGCGATTGCAATACTGGTATACCGAATACGGCATTTTGAGCCATTTGTACAGTTTTGAGATACCGGTATTCACAAGTTTAAATACGGTTTTTAGGTATTAACTAGAATTTTTTTAAATTGTTTTCACTATATGTTCAGGGATCGCCAACATAGCAAAACAGTAAACGTTTTTGTTTTTATGTTATAGTAATTATTGCATCATGATTAAAATATATTATAAATGAAATAATTTCACGTCCATTTCAGAAGGTAAAAATTTTAAATGTCTTTATATTCCGCTCATTCCGTTGTTAATCTTTCCTAGCTGGTTCTACAGTTCTAAGGCAGTTCATTAAAACCATCATCTGATTTTTTCATTGCCAGATACAGATAAATGAATATTCATCTGAACTTAAATATATATATATATACACTAATACGCTCTTTAAATTGAATCAAACCAAAAAGTTATCACGTGGTGAGGTTTGAAGAGTAGGATTTCAACTCAGGTTTTGTCCTCGTCACTTAACCATTGAAGCGGGGCTCAGAATTACGCGGAGGATTGCGAACAGTCTCGTCGTGCTGCTTCGGTGTGATGATGTTTCGAATTGTTTAATTTTCTTTATCATTGTTAAGTTACGCAATAGAAGTGACAGCAGACCTCCCAATGTCTAAAAAGGGCCACCCGAAGAAAACCAACAACTACACCCGTGTTTTCACTCCCCTCATTTGCACACCGCACCTTTGGGTAAATTTTGCTTGCTAACGATATTTCCGAAGCCTAATTTCTTATCACTCCGTCGAAGAATTTTTAAAAAAAATGATTTTTTTCGTCATGATTGCAAGCTTACGTCGGTGGATGTTCAATTCCTGATTCCATGAAAGATTGGGAGGCCACAATAGCCTAGTGGTCAAGGTCATGGATTCGTGTGTCATGAGTTCGAGCCTAGTGCCGCCGTGTAGAGGAAAGGAAATTAGGTGCCAGCAATTAGGTGGTAGGAAATTAGGATTTCCGTGGAGTGGAAATTAGGAGAAGGGGGTGCCAGCTCAGGTGTCCTTTTCGTCACTTGACCATGGCTCAAAATTACGAGATCCGTCACCAAAAACCCTCGAGTAACTGAATAGTGCGACGTGAAAATTCACACATTCACTCACTCCATGAAAGATTGGGACGTGAGCTTCTAAACGCTAACTTTAACCAAGCCTTAAAATCTCACGTGGCAGAATCGGAAAGTTGGGAAAGTGAAACATCAACTCGGTTGCCATTCTCTTCATTCGCTGACTTGTTTCTTTAAATAAGTAGATTTACGACACCTAATATTTCCACTTGTCTATGGAGTTGATTTTCTTTTGTAAATACCGGCGATGGACCTCCGGGATGCTCTAGCGATTTAACCCTTTTTTCGTCCTTTCTCTCTGCCAACCAAATCTGCCTTTTTCTTCTTACTTTAACTTACTTATAAATCAAGTATATAAATATTTATATGATAGTTACCGGTAACGAGAGTGTTTGGCGTTATTTTCTAAAGAATATTTGGCGCGCCAATAAAGACCAGCCCACAAAACATTGATCACGATGTTCAAAATTATGAAGCCTGTGGTCAAAAACCGCCGTGTTGCTATAGGCACGGTAATAAAACCAAAAGAAATTCGGATTTCTGTGGCTTAACCACAAAAGTTTTACTATTTTTCTTAGTTTTTATATAAGTTGGAGAGCTTTATTGAGTTGAATAAAATATAATATTTGATTGATCATCAATATAAAGTTGTAATTTTCCCTTTTAGGTAAAAAACAGTCTAATAAAAGTTACCGTAAAATTACGCGCACCTGTAACTCCCAAGCTGCAGTTTTTAATTTTTAGGTATATTCGCCGTATAACGCGCCATCCCCTTTCTTATGATGAAATATGAAATGTACGTGCGCAATGCTCAGTCATTTATTACAGGTGAAATTTCAAGCTTTAGAAAAAAATAATATACTTTTAGGATTGCAACCCTTTAAGTTCATATTAATGTTATGTTAATGGACAGATAATGAGCTCTCTGCAAGCATTTTTTCCCCCTTTTTACTTTCTTGGGAACTCCTAGCGTATATACCAGGTATTCCAAAAGTGGTCTATATTGACTCTAGAGGTCTTTGAAAGGGGTCCACGTTAGTGAAAAAATTATTTGGGGGTTCATGAGGTGTAAATGGGGGTCTTGACTTTAATTTTAAAAGAAAATTATATCAAGTGGAAACCAGAGTTTACCTAGAAACAGATTTATTTACTAAATTGAATGAGGTTAATTTGTAATTATAAGGCGACAGCATAAATCTTATAAATTTAAGAACCATTCAGCTTTTCTTTCCAAGATTCCGCTAATCTAATATAACATTGGAGGTTGCAAATTTTCTCAATTTGTCCCACGCAATCAGTCAGGACGTTTTAATCTTCGTTCAGCATTTAAATGCCTTTTTTCAGATTTTGAAACTAAGTTTGAGAATGCTTTGACTATGGTAAGACCACAGTGGACAATCAAAATTTCATATTGCAATAGGAACTGATTGAAAAAGGCAGTAACGGATATCCTAAAAGTAAAGTATAGAAATGGATATAAGCAATTTTTTCTTTTAAGTGACATTCCTGTTATTCGTCTCAAATTATAGAACATAGTGAGAAAACTTTTAATTGATTTTCCTAGTGAGAGTTTAGGTGCACTTGCCAATCTCCAAAACAGAAGAAAGAAAGAATAGAGGAAAAAACTAGTCGCTACTAACAGAGAAGATTTAAGATTAAACCTGACAAGGGGGGGGGCCTGATATCAAATGTTAAAAATTTGTTATTGAAGCACCTTATTCATCCCTCCCATTAAAAGCATTTGTTTGTTGTTCAGTTATTTTATGTATGAATTAAATTTTAATCTAATTAACGTATGCTTTTAAAGTTTTAAACACTATACTCTACAGTTAGAAATTTATTTCTTTTCAAGTAAGTAGCTCTATACTAGCTGTCAAAAAGACAAAGTTGATAAATTTGCAAAAATTCAATATTAAGTAAGCAGGAGGCTACCCAAACCGCGTTCGAAAAAGACGGCAAAGGGTCTGACAAAAATGCTTAGGAACCTCTGATATACACGGTCATTCTTACGGTTGAAAGGTTTTTCAACTTCAAACATTTTCTGTTCGATAAGTGTAATTTGTCTGTAACCGTTATGGGCATTTCGCTGCAATTGTTCTTTTGTTTTAAAGTAACTCTGGCGCTTAATTCCTTTTTAAAGAAACTGGTCATTTATTCTTCGATAACCTCTTGGTCTAATTTCTTTGCTTCTCTGTGACACAATGTTCTTTTAACACGTTCATTTATTTAAGTAGAAGTCTTCTTTCGACGAGTTTTCAATCTTACTCCTTTGACGAGACCTGGTGTTTTCACTCAGCGCAGACGACAGTTTCAAATACGGTTTGCAGTTCTCATAAAATCTTTTAATTGTTCGAAAAAGGAATAACCCCTCTCTTTAGATGTCTAAATGCTTGAGAGCCTTAAATATCTCCGATGGTCTGACTATGTAAAACAAGGGTGTCAAACTCAAAAGCTAACTTGAGCCAAACAAACAAGGATTAACTTAAGATGGGCTGCAAAAAAATCAATACTCATGAAATTTAGGGTTATTTCGATTAATACATTATAATAAACATACTATAAGAACAACAAAAATTTAATGTTTATCTCCTGACACTTGACAACTCCTCTTTGATACCATCTTTTCGATTTCGGGAGAATTTTTTTTATTTTATTATTGTGAGTCGATATATTGACCGGGCCGCGAGTATGACGGTGGCGTGGCTACAGCGTCCGCTCTAACCACGTCCGCTGTATCCACGCGACCAGTATGACACCCCTGAATTAGAACAACATGAGTGAAAGACACTTTTCTGAAAAAATATTGTGGATGATCTCTAACGACGAAACAAATTTGACGTCACAACTACTTCTTTTCCTTCAAACTTTTATCCACAATTAATCTTAAACTCTCCTTTTCTCACACTTCAGGAGTGGGGAAGAGGCAATTGCGACCACTTCCATTTCGAAAAACAAAATACGATAAATAGCACTTATTCTTTGAAACAAGAAAAAATATACTGAAAGAAAAGAACATAAAAGTCCACCGATAAAAAGAATTTAACCTTTGGCTTTTGTAATAAATATAGATATATTACTTTCAAGGCCATGGTGCGGCCTTGGTTGCATTCACCAAAGTTGAATAACATACACGGATGAGCAAACTTTAAGAAAAAAATTCGAAATTTCGTACTTTATTGACCACCATTTTGCTTTTTTCGTCGCCAAAATTATTTTGGAGTTATTTTGTGGTAATAAACGTTCTGGTTCTTAATAGTTTTATTAAAAGAATTTTTGACACGAGAGTGTTTTTATTTTTCATCTCATGGTAAGCCTAAAAAAAGAAAATATTTTTAAACGGTATCTGGTTTTTATTCTCTCAGAGTCGCCAAAAACAGAGCAGTTTGGCGCCTTATTACTAACCCAGACGTGAATGAATGTGCCAATTAATGATCGTTAAATCTCCCCAATAACAATGCATTATCCTTTACAAAGCAGTTATATTTGTTTTGCGTCATAGTGTAAGCTGACCGACTACATTGAGTTAAGGCACTTACAGCGAACAATTGAGCTGCGCAAAGGTTTTTTGTTTTCTCCTCACTCTGTGTTAACCTAACCTGTAATTTAATTTTTAGATCCAAAATGATAATTCAACTTATATTTGGATATATTTAAAGTCTAAGGTCAGACTACTTAAATTTCAATTGGATAATTTTAATTATATCAAAGCGATTTACAAAATTTATATCCCAGAAGGTTTTAAAATTGATATATATAATACTAGCTGGGGTTCTTCGCATGGGTGAAATGAAAAATTAAATATGGATTGAAGGATAAAGAAGTTTTTAATGAGTTAATTTTACGTGAATTGCAAATTTTAAAAAAAAAAAGCTTCTTGCATATCTTAGATGAATAAAAAAAATGTTTGTTAAATTTTAAGTCTGAATGTCTAATAGCTGATAAATTTTTTTTTTTTCATTTATAACGCCCTTAACTTTCTTGTGCTTCGATTTTTGAAAACACCTTCCTGAGCTAATCTTTGTTCAGCAAAAGTAACACATTGTTACAAATTGTATGTAATGAACGCTTCAAAAAGATTAAATAATTTATATCTGAATATATAATACGTTAATATTATTTTCTGTTGTATTTATTTTATGTTAAAATTATAATATTCATGGCAACGCCGTTCCTTACATTATAATGGCGATTCAATGGAAACATAGCGAAATGTTGGCGATAGAGCCAAGTTAGCATCCTTTTTCGCGACCCTGTTGGCAATTTGGCGATTAATTGAACGGTGTAGAAGTTGATATGCTGTAGCACCACCTGGTGGGGAGCTTCAACAAAGAGGATAGCACAAAAACCTGCCCCTCCAAAAAATACATATACATGCTAATTTTCATAGGGATCGGTTGAACGATGTTGGTGTGAAGTGATTTCATATATACACAAACATCCATTTTTATATAAAATAAAAATACTTCAAACTAATCAAATACTACAATAAATTTTAAAAACTAAAAATGTATGGTTTAATCGAAATGAATCATTTCAATGTGTTCAGATACCTTAAAATACCTCTAATTCTATTTTTACACGACAAACACGTTCCCGAAGAATAAGTGCTAAAGAATATAATACATCAATGTAAAAATAGAAAATTGAGTTCCAGTTCTAAGAAATCAGCAAAAGTAATGCAATGATCCATGAGTTTTCATGGGAGGATACTAAACATTTTATTTCATAACGATAGTACATGTATCGCACAAAGAAAATCATCATTTTAATAGTAAAAAAAATTCATTAATTCAAGAACACAAAAATTTAGATATTAATGGAGATTTCCGGTCTATCTAAGCCCCTTTTTCGCTATTAAGCTGAGTTTCGAGCGCGAATGTAGTGTCTCGTCGTGTATCTTCTTTAGTTCTCTTATCCTTTCCCATAGTGAATATCGAAACTGAAGCGAGTAGAATATTTTTTCTTCTTAAAAGAACTTCGTGCTAATGGATATTACAAAAAAGAACCCCATATACTACAAAATTAAGTTTATTAGAGTTTATTTTAGTTATCAGTTTAATGAGACAAATGTACCCTACCACATTTTTCTACAATCGGAAATCAGGAGAGTAAGATTGCTTGTGTTGAAAATTGTGAATTTTGCCAAAAATTGACAAATTTTTTGTAGGATTTTATTTTATGGGCCATCTTATTAGCTTTATAAAAAAATACCAAGTTTATTATTTTCCGTTCACTAGAATAAAAACTTCAAGCGTTTCAATAAAAGCAAATGCCATTACATTAAGCAAGATGCCATACTTTAAAAAAAGCGTTTTACTCGAAATGTGCTTTTTTGAAAATGTTCAAACGGGGACAGCAGATTCCTCGAATAATTTTGAAAATAAATAAATGAAATTTTTTGTGTATGTTCTGTATAATAAACTCATGTCCATAAATTAAGGATAATTCAGAATCACACAGAAATTGAACTCTAAAATAAAAATTTCACTTGTAGAATTATCACACACATCTTGAAGAAGAATATGCAAATTACAGGAAACCACCAGATGGCGCGGATAGTACGTCACAATGACGAGAGTGTAAAAGAGGGGTATATAAGGAATGGTGGCAAAGAAGTAAAATTGTTCACAAGCATTTTAAAAGCTTTTCAGTGCAATAACCGCATAGTTATGGCACAAAGGAAGCATTTGGATGATTTTTTACGTGGTAGAATTATCGGACGACTGGAATGTGGACGTACCCAGCTGGAAGTATCCGAGAAACTTGGAATCGCCCAGAGTGTCATCTCCAGGCTTTGGTAACGATTCCAAGATGATGGTAATGTGAGTAGATGTTACAGCACAGGTCGCCCCGAGTTACAACGCCGAATGAGGACCGGTATTTGGCAGTTACTGCCAAAAGAAACAGACGGAGCACAGCATCAGACCTATCTCGTCAGCTCTCTTCAGCTACCGGTACGACAGTTTCAAGGCAGACCGTGTGCAGACGCTTAGGGCACATTGGTCTATATGCTCGTAGGCCTGTCAGATGTGTTCCCGTTACCGCAACTCACTGTCGCCTGCGATTAACCTGGAGTAGAGAGCATGCATTGTGGACACCGCAACAGTGGTCTTGTGTGATGTTTTCCGACGAGTCCAGGTTTAGTTTGCAGTCTGATTCTCGCCGGACTTTCATATGGAGAGCGCCAGGTACCCGTTACCACCAAGAGAACACCATTGAACGACACCGTTACGGTGGTGCAGGATGGCTCGTTTGGGGAGGAATTATTCTTGGTTCCAGAACTGACCTGCATGTTCAGAGTGTAACGATGACAGGCCACATCTATCGGGATGTCATTCTGGAACAACATGTACGTTTGTTTCGGGGCGCCATGGGTGCTGAATTTCTGTTTATGGATGACAACGCCCGTCCTCACCGTGCAAACATTGTAGACGAATGCCTTCAATCGGAGGATATCACCCGTATGGATTGGCCAGCATACTCACCGGACTTGAATCCAATAGAGCATGTGTGGGATATGCTTGGCCGACGAATTGCAGCCCGTCAACCTCCTCCCACCTGTCTACCGGAACTTCGGAGGGCATTGCTTGATGAGTGGTGTAATATTCCCCAAGATCAGATTGATAATTTGATACTCAGCATGCGTAGGCGTTGTAAGGCCTGTATTGCATCGTCCGGGAGACATACTCCGTATTAACCATCATACTAACCATGTTATACTGTTTTTTGTAAATAGGTTCTTTTTTAAAATTTGCTCCAGGGAGTAAAAATCGCAATTTTTATTAATTATGTCAAACATATAGCATCTTTTTTGCTCTTTACCTTTTGTTTAATAAATAGACTTTACAAATAAGTCAAATTTGTTTTGCTTCTGTCTCTTTCTTTGCCTGAACTTCATTATCCTTAATTTATGGACATGAGTGTAGTAGAAGTGTTTTAACCTTCAGATTTATCAATCACTGTTTTATTACAAAATTGATAACCCCTTATGTGAATATAACCACAGTATTTTTAAGCAATTTTATGTAATAACAAAGATAAAGTGTGCTCTAGTTTTTGCAAAAATTAAAATATCTCTTATCCTGAAGATCACTTCAAAAATGAATAACGTAGCAGCACATCAAAATTGAAAACTGTTCATAAACCTTTGGTACAGAATGAGCCGCGAGCCAGATCTTACGAAGGCTGCGTGCTTGGTGTCAGTCAGACTTTGGGCCCCCTAGAATCCTGGGTCCCCCACGATGCGAGGGTGTACTTTAAACCACTGGGTGTGACACGCCTGGAATATACCACACTTCGTTAGAGACAACATACTTCGTTAATAGTTTGCGGTTTTCATGAGTTTAGAGCAAGTTCCACCACTAAAAATGTTCTGAAATGCATAACACAGCATTTGGAAAGTTGTCAAGTGAGCTTGAAAAAGTATTTCCCTGATTTAAACACATATTGAATGCATAAGATATCCGTTTAACATTAAAATGACATCCATGCTAGAAGATTTGTCGCATGCAAAAGGAAAGCAATTGTTGGAATTGGCTTCAGACGGATTCTTGAAAAATAAATACAAGATGTGTTCTGGCATTCTGGTTACAAATGCAGGGCGTAGCTACCGCCGTATCATCTGCAACAATGATATGGAGCCACCAAGCTACAGGGGCCCATCATATGTAAACAAAACAATCGTAACATATTAAGGGCCCCTCAAAAAGGGCGTCTAAGAAATTTTGATGTAGGGCTTACTCAAGTCCAGCTACGTCATTGTACAAATGCAACTTGTGTATTCGGTTTTAACAGAAAAAGTACTGAAATACATCTTGCTTTTTCGAACTTCATATTTATATGAAGTTACTTTTTCATCATTTGTAGACATTAAGTTGAAGAAAAAAAGAGCAGACTGTTAGACGTGGAACCGCATTTCAGATTAATATTAACAATCACAAACAATTTCACCCATCTCATTAATCCAAGTAAATGTAAATTATATTTTATTATGAATAATTTTATTTCTTATCATATTGGTGTTTGTCACAAAAAAAGGAAAAAGTATGTATTTTAATTGGCATTAAAATACATCCATTTTTCTTTTCGAGCTCAGCGTAACGAAAATTATAGAAGGGATACACACATATGTCAAAAGTTTGGGAAACACTCCTCTAGGGCAATAGGTGCCACGACCTTTTTCAATGCCAAGGCCAAATCCATTGTGAGGATAAAACATATCTATTGACATAGTTTATTATTGAAAGCAAAATATAAATATTCAAACACTTCCCACACACACAACTTCTCTTTACACAAACGTAATAATTTGTTTATTATAAACGTGGTCTTTTTATTATTTCCACCAGATCAGTAGTAAGGTCTTCCCCCATTGTGTATGATGCGAGTATTTTAGTGAGGTAGTCAATAAAAATCCCCTTTGTTGAGTTATTTGATATTAGCTTTTTAGAATCTTAAATACATAGTAAAAAAAAAACTCCATCATTTCAGACAAAAGGTGATGTTTGATCGCTCGGCTTCTCTAGGTCACAATGGCAACAAACCAATGGTGGCCACACCTATAGTACACACATACTTTAGATAATTGACGAAAAGCTACAAACAAACATACAGTATGTATTAGGTTGGTGCGAATGAAATGTTGGATTTTTAAGTGAATGTGTAAAACTCTGCGTATCTTTTTGTCAAAAGCTGCTTGTTTAACCTCTTAAGTGGTCAGTTTTTTTGCCCAAAATGTTCCAAGAAAAAACACATTTTTTTATTGCATAAACTAGCATAGTACTTAACAGAATGCGAAAAAGGAGGATAATTTTATTTTAATTTTAAATTTTCACACTATTTTTTATTTTATAATTGTGGAACACAAAAAACCAAAATGTTTGCTTTTTTTAACATGTTTACTTTGAATGCTACGAAGAATGCTTCATACAGTAGAGCGTCGTTTATCCGAATCAATTGGGACCGGACACCGTTCGGATACGCGATTGTTCGGATAACCGGAAACCGAATGCGATCCACGCAGTATATGAAACCAGACACGATACGAATATTGAAAATCATCACATACGGAAAACGTGCTTGAAGAAAAAGCAAAATAGGTGCAAAATGTCGCAATTTTACCTTGATTGTATAAAATAATCACTTATTTTTCACTGTACACCTTTCATTGTACACCTTCGTTTTTTTCGCTGCAAGGTCTCTGATTCTCTTGAGCAGTTGAGTAAGACAGCACTCTGATAGTTCGTACCCCTCCATAGCTGTCTCTAACGCATAAAACGCGTCAGCATTTGATGGACCCTTGCTACTTTCGTTGTTCTTGTTGTCCTCGTCTTCATCCGTTTCATCGTCGACAGGGCCGGATTCTTCTTGCAAGGAAATCACAATCTCGTCATCATTTAGTATTTGAAATCCACGGTCTTCTGCAGCACACGCCATCCAGGTTTCTACATCTTCATCGCATTCTTGAAATTCTTGGATCAATTGGACGAATCGGTAATTTTCTCCCTGGGTTGTCATTGAAGTATTTCTCGCCTTCTAATCGGCCTCACGCGAAATAATTGTTGAGCATTGCACTGTTCGAAAACGTATCCGGACTTTTGTCCGGATATTTGACGCTCCGTATAATAAACGTTCGGATAAACGACGTTGTACCGTATATCTCAAAGGAATTTTTTTCTCATTCTTACAAAAAAATGCCATGTTCTTACCTCTTTTTCAAACGGTTGAGAATTTTGTGAGTGTATATATATATATATACACACACACACAATTTGAAGCATGGTGTAACACAAAGTCTTGCAATGCTATCGGTGTTATATCGGGTGATAATATCGGGTTTTCTTTCCATTTTTGATTCTTCTCAAGCAACTACTTGCACATGGTTTTTGCAATCCCTGTTCTATTGTCAATAATTAAAATTCCTGTCTTCAATGAAAAATTTCCCCCTTCACCACAAAGAAAATCCCAGACGAGAAGTATTTCATTACCATTACAAATTGCATCTCTTAAAAGCACTAGCCCTAATAATCTCACTATGAGAGTTAAAAATATGTGCAAATAAAAGATAGAAAGAAAAAAATATCAGTGCCCGTACAGCGTACGGGTGAACCGGTTGTGGCTAGCTTTCGGTAGCCCGTACGATGAACGGGCAAACCAGTTAAGCGGCTAATGAAAATAGGCTCCATTTGAGTCAATACATTTTTCCCAACGAGGTTTCAATGCATAGATGAATATTGTAAGAAAGTTCTGATCCTTAGAATCAATAAACTCTGATACGTTCAGCTGAGGGGTGGCCAACCCACGGCCCGCCTTGAATAATTTTGCGGCCAGCGAGATTAATTACAACTTAACGAAATTCGATTATTTTGTGCAATATTTTGGTTTCTAGTGTAGTGTTGTGACGGATGTATACGCGACTTTCTCAATAATCCTCTTGGGGAAACTTTGGTTCTAGCTTTCGCGTTAATTCACAGCCATCCCTCAAGGAGAAACCTTGATATGTAGATTAGTTTGACTCTATAAAGTCAAAAGGTTTTGTAAATGTAAGATAGAAGGAGCAGAGGAACTGTTGCGGTGATACGTAGGTGAGATTTATTTCATTATCACAACGTGAGTTATAAGGAAGGAGTTTGCCACTATAATAAATTAGTGGGTTGAGAATTAATAATCCAAGGATAGAGTGGATTAGATTAAATTAAGCTGATTATTAGCGACTTGTTGACTTATTGTATGTTGCTCTCTTTATATCACTCCTAGGATCTCCTCTTGTAGTTTCACTTGTGGTTGATTAGTGTATTTGAATAGTAATAAAATATATTTTTTCTGGTAGTTTCTGATGATGCTTTGTTTCGCCCCACACCCTTAGATCAGCAGGACGGTGAAGGAGCGGCTTTAAATAGAACGCGCTCACAGTGTTTTGTAATAAACATATCCTATAACTGCTATTTTATCACGTTCTGTTTTTATACATACTTAGAAATGAGCAGTATTGCATTGCAGCGACCCTCCTCCTGCTGCATCACGCTCGATTCCTGTAACTTAATCGCGCTGCTTATTGCTAGAGCGAGGCATATTTGATCATTGATATGATTAAATTATCAATGTTTGTGTAAATGAAAATAATAATAATAATTCCTTCCGTTTTAAGTTTTTCCTCCAATAAATGTTTGTAATTGGTCCAAATCTAATACAGTCGACTCTCGGTAATTGAAACCTTCGATAATACGAACCTCTCGCTAATTCGAAGTATATGCTCAGCCCCTAGAAAACCTCTTGATATTTCGAACTAAAACAATACTTTTTGGTACACTCAATAATGCGAAGTAAAATCTGTGACTGACCAGAATATAACATGCGATAATTCGAAGTGATCTAATAAAACTCTCGACAATTCGAACACTCACTATCATGTAGAGTCCTGTAGCAAACAGGTTGGAGCTTGCATGTTTTGTGTTGTATTGTCTCTGCTGTCTCCCCTGCAACGTAGTCGCTTTGATGACCAACGGAGTGGATTGACTCCGATAACTCTGACAGAAGCTAAAGTGTCACTAAACAAACTGTTGTGAATTATGGACAGGGTGGTCTGAGTGGGTGGAGCGTAGTTGACACCCCGCTCAGACCCCACGCGGGGGACCCACGTATCTCGATAGAAACCATATGTAACGGATTCTGTCTCAGTTGAATCTTGAACTTGGCTTCAGCATAACGAATTGTGCTGTTGTTTTACTCGTAATAATATTAGAATTCTCATTAGTTTCAGTCAAATTAATGTAATGGTTTAATTTGTTAAAGATTGTTAAGTTTATTGTTGAAAGTTATTGTTACCAATAAATCCAGGAAAAGATAATTCTAGGACTCCAGAATATTATTATTATTTGATAACACCACACACACTCAACAGTATTCACCACAAACTACACAACTTCTTCCTTCAAAATCATCTTGATGCGGACGTTTTTCAAGCTTTTATTCCAGAAAAATATATTGACAAAGTTAGATTGAATGCCATAAAACAAAAAAAAGATAACAGATTTTTTCGTCAAAAAAAAAAAAAGAATATGTACAGTTTGTATTTTTTTAAAAGTTTTTAATATATAAATGTATATTCTTTCGATACTAGACTTTTAACTTTTGTATAATATTTACACTATATATATAACATGTACTTTTTAAAAATACTTTAAACTAATTTTATACGTACGTACAATGTTGTTTTACTACATAGTTAAATGTGTTGGGGAAAAAATTCTTTTCTTGTGTCTTAAGAGTTTTTTCCTACCCTCACGATAATTCGAAGTTTTTCATTGATATCTTCAACTTCGTATTATCCGGAGTCGACTGTATAAAGATGTATAATTTTATATGTGGCCCGCGGGATTATAGTGTTTTTCAGACGTGGCCGACAAGGTTGTTTGGGTTGGGTAAATTTCTAAATGGGTAAATTTTTTTTTACATTACTTGTGTTTTTTGTATATTGTATAATGTGTTATCCAGGCGTGAAGGAATTTTTAGAACTTGTAGTTTTTTTTCCTCGGGAAGATATGGATTCAAAGTAAATATTGAAATCCTTTAGAAAATATATAAGCAATGTATATAAAAAATTATTTGTACAGCAATTGTTTACATTTATATATAAGCAATTCCGTTTTGTTGGTATAACTTCCGTAAACTATCAAGAAAATATGTGTAAACTACCGATTTCTTCGGATACAAACAATTTTCTTTTGGCAGAAACTCTATGCCATATGTTCATAGAAATATTTTTGAAAAATACAGCCTTGAAGGGTTCAATGACTTCGAAAAATAGAAAAGAAGAAATTTTTGACCAACACAGCCACTCAGGTAAAGTGAGGTTGAAAAATCAATTTTTTGATAGATTATCAACAAAGCAAAAAAAAAAAATTGAATTTTAAAGGTTGGACATTAATTAAAGCACATTATTATCCGAAAATCAATCATTGGTTGTCATGTTTCCTATAAAAAAACCGCTAAATCTTTTCACAGAATACGTAGTTACAATAATAAAGTAAAAAGTAAGAATATTAAGTTACAAAGTAAAAATATATACACAATGATACATTTGACATATAAACATAGTTTGTATGGAGCGTCATCGTGCATTCCTGCTTTTACCACTAATGAAACTTAATTCTTAAATTCTCCAACAATGAAAATTTCTGTTGGAATACTTATGTTGTTGTTGTTGGAATATTTATTCCAGATTGCTATATAACAATAATAAATTAACTTTTTTAACCTTTTTATTGACGTATTACCTAATGTGTAACCAGTAATCCAATAAATAAATAAATGAATAGAAAACAAAGTTCGAATTTTTAAAATAATTACGCGGTTTCCATCATGTCTGTAGATTTTCGAACAATTTTTAGAATAGGTATTTTTATATCATACCCCAATACGCCGCCGAACATATTCTTTTGATTTTGTCGACAGTTGGGAACAAAAACAATAAATAGATTTTTGAATAAATAATTATGAATAATAAAATAAATTAATAACAAAAACTTGATTAAATTTAGAATGTACCATTATTTTACGTACTATATATATATATAAATAGATACTTTTCCGTTAGTCGGGTACTAATGTCGCCAATTGTGATCCAACAGCGAACCAAGTCACCAAGCGAAGCGAATGACAAAACAGTCAACGGAATCAAAGTCAAAAACGTTCAACTATAAACAAATATTAATTAACAGTAAGCAAAACAAGTTCAACTATTAACAAATATTAATGATTTGTAAACAAAACAGTTTCAATCAAACTCACTCTGGACGATTCAAACCAAGTGCCATTACGGACGTTCTCCTTCGAGCGGCATGTTGAAAGATAGCACCGCCAACATACTTCGTCTCAAAAAGACAGTTTCATGTCATGATTCTGATAGCATGTTGCATTCTTTGCCAATATTCTTTTCTCTTGGAGAAAAAAATAGACTGCATCTTCTTCAGTTCTGGCCAAATCCCAACATTCCATCATTTTTGAAACAAAATTAAAATGGAAGAAAGAAAGGAAAACGTGCTTTGTTTTGAATGAATTCAGAGAATAGAGCATATGGCCCCAAACGAACATATGGTTGTTAGAAATGTGACGGAATTCTACATTATTTGGCTAATTTTTCGCTTGCGCCTGGCTAACGGAAAAGTACCTAGAAATATTACAAATCAAAAAACAGAATCAAGGGTGATAGGAGGGGTCTAGACCTGAGGACCCCTTTCCCCTCCCCCTTTTGTGCACCACTGATATACCGTGATATGGAGACCTGATATTAAACTTTCGATTGTATTTAAAAACATTCTGATCGCCTTCATCTATTGATTTTAAAAGGAAAGAACTTGAAATGCTAAAACAAAATTATAATGATCTTCCACGAACCCTAACTTCCCCCCTCAAAATCGACTTCCATAAAACTCATTTTAGCGAAATTCAATTCAACAAAGGAAACAGGCCTACCAAATTTCCAGTCTGTAGATCTAAACGTTTGAAAAAAAGTTATTACCGTAAAATCCGGCGTATAACCCTTACCGCCGTATAGCTTGCACCTATATTTTTAAGCGGCAATTTTTAGTTTTCAGGTATATTCGTTGTATAACCTGCACCCTCTTTTTTAGGAAGCAACCTGAAATGATCATGCACAGTGCTATTATGTTTTGAAGTAATTTATTCCAGGTATTATTCCAAGCTTAAGAAAATAAGTAATATAAAAAAAATTTCTTTAAGTCAATTCCTACTTTGAATGGATGAATAGAAAGTAATTTTATTAACGACTAAAAATTTAAACAATATATATATAGAGAGAGAGCGCGCGCGAACTAATAGTAGGAATTTTAAGAAAAAGCATGATTGGTCTGCATTGTTGTAACAATGCACATCCGGTTTGGCTAGTTTGGCTGAAAAACCGATATTCGACGCTAGCTTTTGTCATTGTTTTAACAGTTATACTGTTACAACAATGGCGACGAATCTAAGTTGACCTTGAAAACCGGTAATTAATTTAGTTTAATCAATGAATTAATATTTGAAACAAGATATCAATCATTGGCATGGTCAAGTAATTTTAGCGCGTTTTTCACATGTTGTATTTTACAATAATGCAACTATTGCACTTTTTACTAACAGAAAGTAGTACTGTACCACTCCTCTAAATGTACTACTATTGAGCTGAAAATAAAAAATTCTGGGAAAATTCTGTGGAAAATTCGGGAAAATTTTGTGGAAAACTCGGGAAAATTTTATGGAAAACTCGGGAAATTTTTGTGGAAAACTCGTGAAAATTCGGGAAAATTT
The DNA here is from genome assembly GCA_019973975.1 of Trichonephila clavata. Taxonomy (NCBI): domain Eukaryota; kingdom Metazoa; phylum Arthropoda; class Arachnida; order Araneae; family Nephilidae; genus Trichonephila; species Trichonephila clavata. The sequence continues at coordinate 222,196 of BMAO01011092.1, read as the reverse complement.
TGTGTAAACTCAGTAAAATTTGGGATATATTTGGTAAAATCCCGAGATATTAAGAAAATTCGGAAAATTCCATGGAAACTCTGGAAAATTTGAAATATTTTATGGAAAATTTGGTACGATTTTGTTGAAAACTAGGTAAAGTTTTAGAAAATTTTGTTATAAACTAGCGAAATTCAGGAAAATTTTTAGGAAAATTCGGAAAACTATGGGAAAATTTAAATATAATTCGGCTAATCTAGGGCACAAATACGACCCAATGCCGAAAACCGAGGTCAATTGATTGCTATTGGCTGAGAAAAAGGTACGACAAAATATGGAACGAAGACGAAATTTGCGTCCTAATAGCGCTTTTGTTCCACTACGTGAAAAACGCTCTAAAAACTGTATTAGCATCAAGTGTCTTTCTTCTACTACAAGTTTAAAACAGTTTATTTGAACTTGATTGTGTGTGTGTGTGTGTGTGTGGATGAATAGAAAGTATTCTACTAACGATTGAAAATTTAAACAAGATATATATAATTAAATAAATAAATATAGAGAGAAAGTGAGCTAATAGTAGGAATTAAAAAAATAGTATACGTTTAGAAATACAACCCTTTAAGTTCATAAGGAATGTCATTTTTCTTTTAAATAAACAATATTTCGATCTATGTAGAAGTTTAATTTTTTCTATTCTTATCTTTATTTATTTTTAAAGCTGCCATTTTTATACCCGGCGTATAACGCGCCTCCATAAATTTCGATTTTATTTCTTGCGTTAAATATGCACGTTATACACTGGATTTTAAGCTAATTTTTAAAATTTAAAGCCTCCTATCCCCTTAGGAGTCGGTTTTCTTAAAATCCGATCTGAACGGATCGAGACAACGAATGAGAGTTAATTAACTTCGGTGCGCTATAAGCATGCAATGAATGGGATATGAAAAAGCCAAATTTTACCTCTCCTTATATGTGTGGGAAATTGACGGTTAAAATAAATTGTCTACGGGAATTTAAATATTCTTTTCTCAATCAAGGGTCAGAAAGTTTTATGGAATTTTCCTATTAAATTCTATATAATTAAATAAATTACCTTCACTTTTAATGTGATAAATAAAACAATAAAATCTGCTGAATTATCTTTTTGAATTTAAAATAACAATATTGAGTTTTATTTTCTATAATTATTAAAAATATTCTCTTGATGAAAAAAAAATGAGTTTATTTTTGATTTCATTAAAATTTCACTTTCCCTTTCACAACTGCTCCACGTAATTTTAATAAATTAAAAAATAATGGTTCCAGTATCGAAGAAAGTTTCCAAATTAAGGGATATAATTACTACGTTCTGCATGACCTTTTAAAGTTAAGCATTTTTTTTTGAGTAATTTATTTTTTAAATAATTATGTCTGTAGTCCTGGGAAAAATATTTTGAATATCAATTTTTCTACATTCATATATTAAATTACTTCAGATTATTTTAGTTGTTACGAATGGGGGAAAAAGGTGGAAGGGGGATGCGCACTAAAAAAATAAATATTTTTTAAAAAAATAATCTCTTTTTATAAAAAAAAAAAATTTCTTTCGTGATGCAAGAATAAATTTATTTATACATAGTTTGGACAAAATTACATTTATGATGAGGTTGAGGCTTTGCATGAACGTGCAGAAATGGTTAAACGTGATGATGTTTTGCAAAATTTTCAGCCAATTATGAATAAAAATCGAATACCGGAAAAATAGAACTTTGTATGTGAAATTCAAAATAAAAACCAAGTAATATTAAAAAATCTCCATGTTTCTTTCGTTGAGTAAAGATACTTAAATAACGGGTTTTGTGGAAATCGACTCCCAAGTGGGTTTTGGGGGGGGGGTGTTGTTATAGGTAATACTCGTTTTTGAACAATTAGATCTACAGACTTGGAATTCACCAAACCTTTTTCTTTCGTATTCAGTTTTCTTGATATTGAAGCCCCAGCATTATTCTTTCAGCTGTATTGAAAAATATTCTTACTGCCCTCGCCACTTAGTTAAAAAAAAAAAGGCAGGACTTGTGTGTGAATTTTTAAAACAGAAGTATAATTATCGATTACTTCCCACAGACTCAACAAAAAAAACATGCTTGCCAAATTTCAGGTCTTAAGGTCTAAGAGTTCAAAAGTGGGGATTTTAACCTAAACGTCTCTGCCACGCCCTTTGGGTGTCGATTTCTGCAAAATCTATTGTTAGAAGATCTCTGATCGACAAAAGTCAACCTATGCTTTCTAAATTTCTATCCTGCAAGTCTAAGAGTTCAAAAACGGGAATTTTCGTCTTTAATACCCCTTCAAGACCCCTATTCTATTTCCACGAAACCCATTCTTAGCGGATCATTTCTCAACACAGGAAACATGCTTGACAAATTTCAAGTTTTTGCGTCTAACAGTTCAATAACGGAAATTTTTTTAAAAAACTAAAGCTCCCTCATAACCCCTTGCAACACCCGTTTTGTATTGATTTCCGCAAAGCCCGTTATTAGCCAATCTCTACTCAACAAATGAAACATGTCTGTGAAATTTGAAATATGCAGGTCTAAAAATTTAAGAACTACATGTTTCATCTATAACGCCCCACAACCTCCTTTGGCAGTCGATTTCCGCAAAAAAAAAAAAAAATCCAATCTTAACAGATATTTACTCAACAAAAAGGAGCATACTTACCAAATTTCAAGTCTGTAGGGACAATATTTTCTAAGATATCGTAATGAGTGAATAAATAAGTGAATAACTTCCTTTTCTCACTTGAGAGAAGCGTAATCAGAGTTTTGAAGTTGCTAAGCCGTATTTATCGGGGTTCCAAGATGTTTGAAATAAGGAGAAGCTACAAAATAGTCCAAGGTACACTTGGTACACTAAATAGTACAAGGAGCACTTTGTGCTCTAAAAAAAATTCTACGCTAAGTTACTGTCTTTAAAAAAAAAATCTGAAATTTTTCTAAAATTACATTCTTATTTTCTCGTTCTTTAATGTGTTGTCAGAAGTCTTACGACAATCTAAAATATGTTTTCCCCCAAAAAAGAGAACTGACCCGAAATAAGAAGGGGGGGGGGGGTATTTTAAATTGATTTTTGTTTCTTCAGTGCTCGTATGAAATATGTGCATACGTGCTTTTTTAAAAAAATATCTTATGCTGAAATACAAAATTTGAAAGATATCGTTGGTTGGTAAACACAGCAAATTTTCAACAAACTACTGTCAACTTCTGGTTTTGATAACAAAGCACACATATAATCCCGTTCCTTTCTGAACAAAGCGATTTATTTGTTTGTGGTTTCCGTTATTTGTTTTTCCTTCAGAAGATTTCAAAATAACCTGTGTTAATAGCAGTTTTCATTTTTTTTAAAAAGATTGTTTCTTTCGAAGAAGTATTTTTAACAATATTTTAGCAAAGCTATCCAAAGAAATGGAAAAATCTTTTTCAATGAGTGTTTATCCCGACGATTAACTCGGACCAAAATTGTAGCGGAATATAAAACCGTTTTAAATTTATTTATTTTGATGATTTTGAAATCCGTCAACTGTTAAAGTATTATAAAAATGGAACTTTTTGATATCGGTAAGCTTATATTTGATTATCCTTAGTACAATTTTCGGGATATAAAAAAAGGTATTATGCGTGCTGGTGAATCTGAATTAAAAATATTTTTCTCAGAAAGGTCAGTGTAATATTACTTATTAATGTTTATCATATTGGCGCTAATGTATTTGACAGTTTATTTTCCTAAGCGTTTCCGTTTGCGCAATTTTGTACGGCAAACGTTCTTTTTTGACATTCTGTATAAAAATTATACTTTAAAAAGTAGCTGGAGATATTTGATCAGGGGCTGATTGCAGAGTTTGTGATATTTCATCCGGGGCTAATAGTAACATTTGGCCATATTTCATCGGAGGCTGATATAACATTTGACTATATTTCATCGGGGGCTGATAGTAAACATTTGGCCATATTTCATCGGGGGCTGATTGCAGTTTTTGCGATATTTCATTCGGGGCTGATAGTAACATTTGGCCATATTTCATCGGGGGCTGATAGTAACATTTGGCCATATTTCATCGGGGGCTGATTGCAGTATTTGCGATATTTCATCGGGGCTGATATAACATTTGGCCATATTTCATCGGGGGCTGATATAACATCTTGACCATATTTCATCGGGGCTGATAGTAAGCATTTGGCCATATTTCATCGGGGCTGATTGCAGTATTTGCGATATTTCATTCGGGGCTGATAGTAACATTTAGCCATATTTCATCGGGGCTGATAGTAACATTTGGCCATATTTCATCGGGGGCTGATAGTAACATTTGCCATATTTCATCGGGGGCTGATAGTAAAATTTGGCTTTATTTCTCATCGGGGGCTGATAGTAACATTTGGCCATATTTCATCGGGGGCTGATTGCAGTATTTGCGATATTTCATCCGGGGCTGATATAACATTTGGCCATATTTCATCGGGGGCTGATAGTAGCATTTGGCCATATTTCAACGGGGGCTGATTGCAGTAACATTTGCGCATATTTCATCGGGGCTGATAGTAACATTTGCCATATTTCATCGGGGCTGATAGTAACATTTGGCCATATTTCATCGGGGCTGATATAACATTTGGCCATATTTCATCGGGAGCTAATAGTAACATTTGGCCATATTTCATCGGAGGCTGATAATAACATTTAGCCATATTTCATCGGGGCTGATTTTAACATTTGGCCATATTTATCGGGGCTGATTTTACATTTGGCCATATTTCATCGGGGCTGATTTATAACATTTGGCCATATTTCATCGGGGCTGATTTTACATTTGGCCATATTTCATCGGGGCTGATAGTAACATTTGGCCATATTTCATCGGGGCTGATAGTAGCATTTGGCCATATTTCATCGGTAACTGATTGCAGTATTTGCGATATTTCATTCGGGGCTGATAGCAACATTTGGCCATATTTCATCGGTGGCTGATTGCAGTATTTGCGATATTTCATCCGGGGCTAATAGTAACATTTAGCCATATTTCATCGGGGGCTAATATAACATTTGGCCATATTTCATTGGGAGCTGATAGTAACATTTGGCCATATTTCATCGAAAGCTGATAACATAGTTTGGAAATATATCTTGGAGGGCTTTTAGCTAGACAGACATGCCAAAAAAAAAATCCTACTTGCATTTCGAAAAAATTCCTTAGAAGATCACATCTTTGTCACTCATAGCTTCAGCCAACCAAATTTCGTCTGAGCTTTGTCATCTTTATACTATACCCCGGAGGACACTCCCTATATATAACTCCCCTTTCATTCATACGCAGATAACTTTTTTTTCTTCCTCTTTAGAAATGGAAATCCTTTAAACTCTACATTATGCGTTTCTTGCATATCAGTAAGTTTTTAGGGCAATATCGATTACCTATCGATATTACTATGATATCGATAGTAAAAATGGATCGAAGATAACACTCGATACATCAGAAGGATCACTAAAATTGATTGCAGCAAACAATAACAAAAAAAATAAAGATATATTTATTCAATGGGAAATCCTTCGTGCCTAAACTAATGAATAAGCGGTCAGTTGCGTGTCCTCTGACATTCGAACTCTGAATGGTTAGTGGCATATTTCCAAGCAGGTTTTAGTTTTGATTTGATTGACAGACGATAAAAATATCGTCTGTCAAGTGTTACTTTCTAAGAAACCTATTCACACAATACAGACTGTTAAGTTTTACGATATAGAATCTCTCTCGGCCATTGTTTCTAGTTCACCTCGAGTTTTTCAATAACGCACAGTAATCAAACTATCAATAATATTTCCGAATCAGTGATTGTTAGTATTGTCCGAGGATAAACTTCAGATATTATAGATTTCATTTTCAATAAATTGAGTTTATAATGTGTTTAAAGAGCATTATTTATGCCATGCAAGCTGTTAAAATCTTATATTAAACATCCGTTCCTTGTAGTTGCCATTTAAGAACACATTGTATTAGTATTAAGGTTTCTCAGGGGATGTTAAGTAACTATCGCAAGGGCTGAAAATATAAACAATTTTCAAATGGATATAATTCTTTGAAATTAAAATTAAGTAATTCGAATCTCTTACGCATTATTTATAAGAGAATGAGGTTTCAAAAAAGTACAAAATGTTTAAAATATAATCATAAGTTTAAAAATTACAAGCATATAAAAATAAGAAACATTTCTGTAGGAAATATTAAGTAATCTTCCCATTGCGCGTGCTATTTTCTAAAATACTAACCTTCGATACAGTCGACTCTCGCTGATTCAAACCTTCGATAATACGAACCTCTCGTTAATTCGAAGGATATGCTGAGTCCCTAGAAAAACTCTTGATATTTCGAACTAAACCCATATTTTTTTGTACACTTAACATTTCGAAGTAAAATCTGAAGCTGGCCAGACTACAACACGCGATAATTCGAAGTTATCTTACAAAACTCTCGACAATTCGAATACTCATTACCATGTACAGTCTTGTTGCAAACAGGTTGGAGCTTACAAGTTTTGCGTTGTTTTGTCTCTGTGTGTCTCCTCTGAAACGTAACCCCTTTGATGATCATCTGTATGCTACCCATTTGTGTTTTCCGGTTCCTCAAGCGAAAAGACACTTTTATTGCTTTCCTTCTTCAAGTGGACAATACACCAACCGCAACTGTTATCAGCAGGCCATATCTTTCGTTTAACACGTGGCCTTGCTACACATGTGTTCAGAAAGGATGGTCCGCTATTGGGAAGAAGAGATGCGCAGGATTGTGTATGCATGTGTTTAATGTATTCTTTTAATACAGGACTTTAACTTCTGTATAATATTTATACTGTATAATATGTACTTTTTTAAAATACTTTAAAATAATTTTATGCATGTGTACAATTGTTGTTTTATTGCATAGTTTCAAATTTAAATATGTTAGAAAAAAATTTCTTTTCGTGTATTTTGGGAGTTATTTTTTACCCTTTTAATAATTCAAACTTATGATAATTCGAAGTTTTTCATTGGCCCCTCCAACTTCGAATTATTGACAGTCGACTCTATATAAATTTTTATGGAATTATAAAATGTATCATACTCTTTAAACTCTACCTAATTTTAGTATTATACATCTTTTTTTACAGTTCAAAATATTAGTATAATTTTAAAAAAAAAAATTTAAAAATTTAATTTATTTTATTTTTAAAAATATATAATTTGTTATTCTTTTGCTATAAAAATAGCTACAGTGTGATAAGGATACGTTTAACTTTATAAATCAACTTATGGCTAGTAATTAAAGCTGCTATTTTAGAAAATATGCGCAACGTAAAATATAATATTTCTTATGGAAGTTTCTTATTTTCATATGCTTATAATTTTTTTAAATTATACTGATATTTTAAACATTTTACACCTTTTTTGTAGCCTGATTCTTTTATGAATAATGTGTAAAAAAAGATTAGAAGTATTTAATTTTAATTTCAAAGAATTATATCCATTTGAAAATTGTTTATATTTTCATCCCTCGATACAAAGTTAACACCCCTAAGACCCCTTAAGTTGGAGCATATAAAAAGTCGGTTTTTCTGTACACGCTTATATCCTTGCCTTTGTTATGAATTTGTTTTTGGAATTACCTTGTTTAGAGTCGTGCTGTCCATTGCGAAAGTCACATTTCAACAACGAAAATTGTTATCAAAAGTGTTCCATTTTGCTATTTGTTTTAAATTTCGTAAGGATATGAATTCCACCAATATTCTTGCAATTTTTTCAATTTCTACTATTAGTTCACTCTCTCCCTATATTTATGTATGTATGTGTGTGTGTCTTTCAAATTTTCAATCGTTAATAAAATACTTTCCATTCATCCATTCAAGTTCAAATACATTTTTTTGAACTTCTAGTGGATGTGCACTTGATGTTAGTACAGTTTTTCCGAATATTAATTCATTAATTAAATCAAAAAATGAATAAATAGTAACAAACAAAAATAATAGTCCAACAGCATATATAGAAAGGAAAATCATTCGTTGTGTTCCTGTAGTGCATTGGATAGCGCGTTGGACTTCTAATCCATAGGTCGTGGGTTCGAATCCCACCTGGGATGACCTAATTTCTGAGAATGTGATTTCTTTTTTTACTATACTATTTTATTAGAATAATTAAATTTAATTAATGGATATAAATAGTAACAAATAAAAAATAATCCTATAGAGAACTGAAAATGGCAAGGAAAATAGCTTTCTATTTTGTCATTTAATGTTGTGATTCTGTCATATGTATATGCATAATTATATTGTCACTGTTTAATTAAAAATAACTAAAATAAAAATTTTCTTTGTTGACATAAGTAGGAATTGACTTATTTTTTTATATTGCTTGTTATTAACGGGTATAAACTCGGTAATAAAGCTACAAAACCTGAACGTAATATAAACCTGGAATTTGGATAGAAATTCACGATTCAAAAGTGCAGCGTTTGTTTGAAAAATTTCAGTCTGAGGATTTTTCCCTACAAAATGTACCACATGGAAAACATGTGTGAAAATGACTCACCGAATCCAACTGTAGGTGTTATACCGCCAGAGCATTAATGCAACGGAATGTTTATATAACTGGCCCAATACTTCTGCTCGACTACACGCTCTGCTCCATACATCGTCCAAAACAATTGCGAAATGAAATAAATAAAAATACGAAACTTTTTGCAGCACTAAGCTTGTTCACCGGATCATTCCCCTACCGATTTTCTTTTTTTAAAGACATTTAGAACTGTTTTTACGGGCTAAACAGTATGAAATTGAAGACAATAGGAAAAATTCCTTGTCACGGTTGATTGACTCTAAAGATCAGAATTTCCATAAGTCAGGCATCTGTACATCACATTCTTGTTGAGAAAGGTGTATTGAAGGTTAACGGAGCCTATTTTGATTTTAAATCACAGCTTTTTTTAAAAAAACTAAAAAACACCCTTTTATACTGAATCGAACTATAAAGTAAAAAAATAATTCAAACTGATTAAAGAGAAAACTAATGTCATTGCGTGGCTACAGCAGACGGGGTTAGAGCGGACACATAACATTTCGTGGTCTGAGCGGACACTTTGAAACTTATCGTGGCTAGAGCGGACACATTTCCCCCCATCTTAGAACAGATTCGATTACTGAATTACAAGGATAAATACATTTTTGCCAATCAAATTTAATTATTTGTATCAAATTGGTAAGATATTATAGTGCGAGTACATTTTAAAAACATAGCAAAATGTGATAAAAATAAAGACTTTCAGAGAAATCTTTAAAAAGTAATAGTAAGTAACAATATAATGATGGGTATGAACGAATTTCAGAAATTTTGTGGAAAACTGTATTTTAGAGTCATATAAATATTAGAACTGATACAATTGCCATAAAATGAATTAGTTTCATTAATGTAAGTAAAAATAAATACTAGAAGTAAAATACATCTTTATACAGGGTGCGGCAAAAAGAACTCGGACAAATTTCTTGCCTCCTAGAATAATTAACAAATTTCCTTTTAATTGGTATTTTCATGTTTCTTTATCCACCACTTTAATAATAAAATATTTTTTAATACATTTCTTAGTTTGTACTTTAATTTATGTGTTTTTGATAATGTCGAGTTAAAGGTCTGCTATTTTAGAGTTGTTTCAGCAAAGGAAACGAAAGTGTGAAGTCGTTCATTTGCTTATTGTACCTCGGCAAACAGTGTTTGATGCAATTTGCCGTTTCAAAGAGTTTGGCGATAATGGTCGACGTCCAGGAAGTGGGCGAAAACGCACTATAAACACTTCAATGAATCTTAAGGCCATCGAAAAGCGAGTCCAGAGGAATCCGATGGTTTCCATGAGAAAATCGCTCGTGACATGAGAATATGTGTCAGATTGTCGAGACGAATTGCAAAAATGGAGCTTGGACTGAAGCCTTACAAGTTGCGACAATTTCAGCTTCTCAATGAAAGAAACAAACTCGTACGGCTCCAAAGATGCCGAAAACTTTTGAGACGGGCCGCAAGTCAGCGATGGGAGAGATTCCCTTTCACTGATGAGAAGCTCTTTGCGGTTCAACAAGTTCGTAACTCCCAAAACGATTGAATCTGGTCTGTGGACGCTCCAAGCATTCGGCAATTGTTGAATATCGCCAATATCCAATGTCGATCATGGTCTGGGGCGGAATTTGCGCACGTGGTAAAACTCCTTTGATTTTTGTGGAAGAGGGCGTTAAAATCAATCAAAAAGTGTACCAGAGGGAATTCTTGAAGCTATTGTACTTACGTGGGCCCAAAAGCATTTCGGGAATGCAAAGTGGATGTTTCAACAAGACTCTGCAACAAGACTCTCACAAGGCCAAAAAGACACAAGAGGGGGGGGGGCAAGGCAAATTTTCCAAACATGATATCATCTGAAGAATGACTACCCTACTCGCCGGATCTCAATCTCATGGATTACAGTGTATGGTCCATTTTGGAGTCCAGGGCCTGCACAAAACTTTGGACTCTCTAAAGCAATTATTTTTGCGGGAATGGGATAGATTAAAGGTAAAAGACTTGAGGCTCATTGTTGAAAATTTCTGCAAGCGTTTGCGCCTCTGCATTGCTGCAAACGGCGGTCACTTTGAAACCAATTAAATTTATTTATTAGTACGAGTGTACTCTTATTATATATTATTTGTTATATTTTGTTAATTTCTTAATTTTTCATAAAGTTGTTTAAAAAATTGTTTGTCCGGGTGTTTTCGCCGCACCCTGTATTTAAAAATTACGTGTCACAGTGTTTGTCCGCGATGGAAACTATTCAACCGATCATAATATAATTTTACATACTATATGTCATTTCGTCCAACTTAAGACATAGGATAGTTTTTATTTCAATAAATTACGCCACACATATTTTTTTTTATTGCCGGAAATGTGAAGAATCCGGAAAACGGGGAAATTCACAAAATGTCGCAATGCTCATGTGTCTGTGGAAGCAGATATTGTGAACCAAAATACACGAAAAGTAAGTGTCCTGCGTATTTTGGGGTGTAGAATCTGATTTTTGAATCAGTTTCCAAAAATAACCGTAACTTTGTCGGATAATGCCGGTCGACGGTATTTTAGACACACCACGACAAGGACTTGCCTTAAAAGCCTTGACACGTGAAAACTTGGTCCCTGGTGTATTTAAAAACGGATATTTCGAATCTGATATCCAATCTGAGAAATAACTGTAGCTTTGCCGGAAAATTCAAGACGAACCGCCTATCACACAAACCGGGACAGGAGCTTACCCTTAAAGTTTTGGCGCGGGAAAGTGTTTGGCCGAAGTAGAGATGCAAAAAGTGGTTCTTGGACGTATCTCGGGACTGCCGATCCGAATATCCTCAATCCAATTCAAGATAATTCAATAACTTCGTAAAATAATGCCAGACAAACGTAATTTACGCGAACTGCGGCAAGGGCTTGCTTTAAAATTCTTGATGCATGATAAATGCTTTCCTGGTGTTTTTCTGGGTGGGGAACAATAATCTGAAATCGAATCTTAGAAACTCCCGTAACTTTGCCGGACAATGCCGGATGACCATAATGCCCCTTTTCAGGGACTGAACTTAAAAGAGTAGGGGCGTTGAAAGTGGGCAACGAGTGTTTCTCGGGGTGGGGACAGGAATTTGGATTCGGATTTCAAAAACTTCCGTAACTTTTCTGGGTATTGCTGGAATGAGGTCGAATGTCTTTGCGTTCGAGTCCTGCTTCGGATTTTCATTCCCTATTGCAACTAAACTTGCAGGTGCAGCCTTGCGAAAATACGATTGCGATAGGAAATTGCATTGGCAATTGCAACTTCGGGCATTGTTGTCACTTAGATGGTGGAAAAACTGCACATTCCTCATCTGCCGCAAGCTACCATTAGACATTCATAAGATATAAGATGCAATATGTACCACTGAAAAAAGAGCGGATTGTCTGCAGTGTTGCAAATGAATTCAATCAATGTTTAGGGATAAGTGTGTACCCCATGACCCATAAACATTTATTCAAAGCATTACATAGAACTTGGCAAGACTTAAACGGCAACGAGAAAATTTTCGTTGTTGTGATTTCCGGCAGCCCTTAACAGCCATTCCTCGCTTTACTTTTGACCACGAGATTAACGCATGTTTAAAACTATTTTTTTATGGCGAAACTTGGAAACACTTCAATTGACCTTAAACAAGTGAGTACATTTACAAGATGATCAATGGGAGCAAATATTTTCTAACCAACTGCTGAGTATTGGAAATGGTGAAGAGCTTCATCTCAATACATAATGCATAAAATAGCAAGACAATTTCTGTACTGTTCTTCAGACAAAAGGGAACTGATTGAGAGTGGTGTCTTTCCGGGGGGGGATATACTGTATAATTATCTAGATAAATCTTGCCTCTGTAATCCTGTTACTTAATCAGAAAAAAAAATTTTGATACTGTGATAAAATAAACTTCCAGATGCAGAGATGTTGCCAGGTGATCCAATGCCTTTTAAATCAATCGAAACTATTGTTGATGAAAACAAAGCCGTAAATTTTCCAGCCGAGTTTTTGAATTCTCTAGATGCCTCAGGAATGTCACCACACAATCTTCGGTTGCAGATTGGTTTCCTGCGTAACTTAAATCCACCTAGATTATGCAACGGTGCACGTTTGATCATCAAAAGAATTTCCGGGAGCTTCTTGAAGCAAACATTTTGACAGTAAAGTTTAAACGAGAATTCGGTTCTGTTGCCACGTATTCCCCTAATACCGTCAGAATCTCTAATACCATTCAAAAAACTTCAATTCCCGATTCGTTTGGCTTTCGGCGATGACCATAAATGAATCTGAAACCCAAACAATGCTTGGACTTCCATTTCCATTTTTCTCAAATAGGCAACCAGATATTACATGCACCCGTTGAATCGATTTGAGTGAGCAAAAGACGGGTTACTAAAAATATTGTACACCGATTAGCGATTAGTTATATAAAATTATTTATTGTTATACTTTAAAATGATAAAAATAATTTTAAAAATTGCAAAAAATCAACGCTATTCACCACATTTATAAAATTATATCTTCATATGTTGTTACTTAACAATTTCTTCAGTAATTCATGCATTATACTATACTCAAATAGGAGATGGATAAAATGCAAAATTAAAATCATATGTTGTTTTATACTTTATTTCAACACTCCGAAATTGTAAACGAAGATTAATTTGACTGCATTTAATAGCTTAGAATAATATTGTGTGAATTAATGTATTAAAACAAAGCCACAGCAAAGCGTGGGCGGGTCAGCTAGTACAAATATATACATACAAGATACACAAGTAAATAAAAGAAAAATAAATACCAAAAATACCCTTCATTATGAAATCATAAATATCCTTAGCTATTGGATTTAGTCCAACCTAGTTACAAAACTTATAAAGATTTATAAATATTTTTTTTAATTGCTTAATGTTTCGAATTCTTTTAGGATGTTTTCAAATCTTTCATCCAATTTTACATATACTTTTATGTTTAAAATGTATTCTCACTACAATGTCTTGACAATTTAATATGAATAATTAAATTTGATTGGTAAAAATGTATTTATCCTTGTAATTCGAAAAATCGAATCTGTTCTAAGATGGGGAGAAAAAATGTGTCCGCTCCAACCATGATGAGTTTCAAAGTGTCCGCTCTAACCACGTCCGCTGTAGCCACACCACCCATTGGAGTGCTCTATATCAATAGTGTCATAAAAGTGTGGGGTGCTCTATATCAATTGTTGTAATTTCTTACTTCGATTCCGAAACGCTGAGTTAGTGTAAAAATGTAGTACAAAGCCCCCACGCTTTTACCACAATGACATTCATTTTGTCGTTTATCATTTTATTCTTATATTACGGATTATTTTTTTACTTTTTAGTTCAATTCAGTATAAGAGCATGTTTTTTAACTTTTTTTTAAAAAAAACTATAATTTATTTTTATTTTTCATTTTTTTAGTTCGATCTACAATAAAAACGTGTTTTTTTTTTTTAGTTTTTAAACTATCATTTATTCATTGTTGAATTTATCTTTGAGTTTGATATTTGAAGTCGGGGTGGGGGGAAATTGCGTAGCTGCTGGAATTAGTCTTGCTCTTCAATGAATATTAATTAATGGGTCTGAAGAGTATTTATTTTCTCCTCTTACGGGGCCTCGGGTGAGTCCCGTATCGTTATACACTATCTGGCCAAAAATATCCGGACACCCAGTGGTATGGACTTAGAGCGCCCTGAGGTACATATTAATATGATGTTGGTCCCCCTTTTGCATGGATGACAGCCTGCACACGTTTGGGAAGACTTTCCACTAATTTTTGATAGGTGACCATAGGAATTGCCTTCCAGGCGTCCATCACAGCTGAAGTGAGTGCTTGCAGTGAGGATGGTCGATTTGGCTGGCTACTTAATCTGCGCTCTAATTCGTTTCAAAGGTGCTCTACGGGATTTAGATCGGGGCTCTGAGAAGGCCAGTCCAGTTCTTGAACACCCATTTCGTCAAACCACGTCTGTGCAAGCCTCGATGTGTGAATGGAGTAGTTATCCTGCTGGAAGAGAAATGGGCCTTCCCCCGAAATATTGCCATAGAGTTGGGAGTGCAGCATTGTCCAGAATGTCCACATATATCTCAGAGTTCATGTTTCCAATCACAGGAACTAACGGACCCAGGCCAAACCACGAGAAACACCCCCACACCATTATGCTTCCACCACCAAACTTAACAGTCGGCACAATGCAGTCACTAAAGAAACGTTCGCCGGGCATCCGCCAAACCCAGACACGTCCATCTGACTGCCAGACTGTAAAGCGAGATTCATCACTCCAAAGAATCACTCCACATGTCCACAGTCCAATGACGGTGAGCTCTACACCATTGCAATCGATGCTTCGCATTCTGTGGAGTGATGTTTGGCTTGTGAGCGGCTGCACGACTATGGAATCCCAAGTTTTTTAACTCTCGACGGACAGTCTTGCTGCTAACACTAATTTCTGTTGAACTTTGGAACTCCTGAGAAATTTCCGCCAACGAGGACTTGCGATTTTGTTTCACTACCCTTTTCAGAGTTCTGAGGCTGCGTTCACCAAGTATTTTCGGCCTACCGGTTCGTTATTCTGCCGTTTCACTGCCTCGACTTTTCCACTTCACAATTACATCACTCACAGTAGATTTAGGCTTCTGTAGAAGGTTCGCAATCTCACGAACTGATTTCCCACAAAGGTGGCATCCCACTATACTGCCACGATAAACTCACTAAGCTCCTTTGACTTTCTCATTGCCTCACAAACGCATAAATACAATCTGACAAACCACTACCAACACTTTTATAGCTTTCAATTACGTATTAAATTGCGAGACTCGCCAGAACCACTTTTTTAACGGGTGTCCGGATACTTTTGGCCAGATAGTGTATTTCAAAGATTCCTTCTCTATAGATACAGGTCAAACTAATAAGTCTGTTGAGAAGAAAAAGTTCAAATTAAAAAAAATTTTCATGTTCCATTTTTTTATAATGGATTAAAAAGTGTAAAATTGCTCCTTTTCTTTCTTTTTCCACATTTTCATGTATTGCCATCCTCTTCTGAGCGATGTTCCAAATTTCAAGCCTCTAGCTCATCGGGAAGTCAGTTTAAAATCAATTACAAAATTCCACCCGGACAGACATACAAGAAAGCGAGTTAGTAAAAACATGGTAATATTAAGTGTTAATCCTATTATCACCTTTTAAACGCATTGCTATAATGTTAATTCGTATTATCCCTTCTAAATGAATTGCTTTATAAAAATAAAAACAATATTTAGCAGTTAGAGAACATAATTTTTTTTCACATGCACGAATCTTTTATTTCCATTTTCAAAAAAAATTAGACAATTGTTTATATTATGGTAAGAACTTGCTGACGCACACCCACCCTTCCCTTTCTCACATAAAGAGAAATACTTTTGTTTGTTTTATTTCTATTAACCAGAAGTGTATTCATTTTTACGGTTACACCTTAATCTTTTAGTCATTAAATCTGGAATAAATCGCCAAATCTGGAAATGGTATATTGAATTAGTCTCCAAATCTGAAAATGGTACATGGAATTAGCCGCCGAATCTGGAAGTGGTATATGGAATTAGTCGCCAAATCTGGAAATCGTTATTCCTGATGTCTTGATCAAGAAAATGGAACGAAATTATTGTATTGTCATCGGGCCTTGACAAGTGTGCAAAAAATTTCGAATTAATCTAACCTCTCAAAGTGGGTAAAAATGGAGTTCAAAGATTCCGTTACGTACTAGTGAAACTTATAAAAGAGTGTTAATGACTTTCCGAAAGCATGGGAGGAAACGAATCCAACTGTATATATTATACAACCAGTATATTAATACAACGTACGCGTTAATAGGCCTGGCCCAATAATTCCTCACAACACGCTTGGCAGCATACATCGCACAAAACAATTGCGAAATGAAACGAGTTAAAATACGAAACTTTGCAGCACTAAGCTTGTTCACCGGATCGTTCCCCTATCAACTTTCTTTTTTTAAAGACATTTAAACTGTTTTAATGGCTAAACAGTGTGAAAACGAAGACAGTAGGAAAAATTCTATTTCACAGTTGATTGATTCTAAAGGTCAGAATTTCTTTTAGGCAGGCACCTGTACATCACATTCTTGTTGAGACACGTGTCTTCAAGACAACGGAGCATATTTTGATTTTAAACAAGTAATATAAAGAAAAAATTCAATCAAATCTTACTTTGAATGGATGAATAGAAAGTATTTTATTAACGATTGAAAATTTGAACATAAATGTAATAATCCCCATTAATTTATTCTTTAATAACTTTTAATTACCTATGGTCCATCCCTTCAGGATCTACGTTTTAGTAACAAGTTAGCCAGCCGCCTAACGAGAGTACTTTGAACTACATCTATCAACCCACTCAGATCATGTGATTTGAGTTGGCTATATATACACCGAGATTTCAGGAGACCTTCCTCTCCTGTTTTTGTCTTTCGTCATGGAATCGGCTGCAGCTTGTTTTGTATCTTCTTGTCTGCTTCTTGTAATGTGGAACGCTATATTTTAATGTACAATAAACTGTATTTATTATTTCAAAGGACTGCCTCGTCAGTGCCATCAAACATAAGTGATCATATTAAGGAATCCTTGGCACCGGCCATCTTCTTCATATATATATATATATATGGAGAGAGTAAACTAATAGTAGGAATTGAAAGAAAGCATGATTTGTCTGCATTGTTGCAAAAATGCTCACCCGGTTTGGCTAGTTTGGCAGAAAAACGGATTTCGACGCCAACTTTTGTTATTGTTTTAACAGTTACATTGTTACAACAATCTAGATAAATTTAAGTTGGCATCGAAAACCTGTAATTAATTTAATTTAATTACTTAGTAAATAATTAATTAATATTTGAAAAAACTGTATTAATATCAAGTGTCATCAACTATAAGTTTAAAAGAATTATTTCAACTTGATTGGATGAATAGAAAGTATTTTATTAACGATTGAAAATTTGAACCAGATATATAAATATATATAGGGAGAGAGTGTGAGCTAATAGTAGGAATTGAAAAAGGTATGCAATTTTATACATTCACTTAAAAATCCGGCATTTCATACGCATCAACCTAATATATTTAGAATTCATTTAGTTAATTTGTAAAACGAAACTTGAATGTATTTATTAATCTTTTCAAATGGGTTTTTGTTGCTTAGTAGATATAATTTTTGGGTTTTCTTTCTATTCATATATATTTATACAAATTTTCTGATTAAAATGTTATTTTTTATCGTACTAAACTATTCATTTGAATTCGTGGAGGTAATGATAACTTCATGGAAATTCTCTCTGCCTACCTTCCCTCAAACTTGGACTACAACATCGATTTGAATGCAATAAAATACGTCCGAACGAATAAAAAAATGAAGGTTCCTCAAAAACTGCATCTTTTTTCTAATTTCTGGAAAAAAAATTTTCTTTTTGAATGATTCACTTGAATTATTTAAAAATATATTTCCATAAAACCATGGGAAATCGCATATTATTCCAAATTAACCTTCTTTATTTTTCGCTCTTGCGCGGATGCTCTTAACTTCATTTAAATCGCTGCACTTGTTTACTGCCAATAGTTTTGAGGGGGCAGGTAGAATTTCCATAAAATTAACATTACTCGAGGGAACTCCAAATGGCCGGTAGAAAGGAGCCTTAGGAGAACACATTATCTTTGGGCAGTGATAGCGAACCTATGACCTGTGGGTCAGACACTGAACCACGCAAGCGCTTTAACTGACCCACGATTGCTAGGCAACCACTTGTTTTTTGATGTGTAACATCTTTCCTCTCGATTGCTGGAGATTTGTGGGAGTGATTTCGTGAAAAGGGACGGAAATGCGTAACAGGAAGTAGGGGAAGCGCGCGCTATTCAGTGAAGTTCTGTTTTTCTCCTTCATTCGGGAGGGGCTCCGCTCCCATCCCCACCCCCTGCGGTCTAGGCCGTGGGATCTTTGTTTTTGTTTTCTCACTTTAGGATCAGAGAAGAAGCTAAGTCCTTTAGGCAGAGACGTGGTTAGACAATGACGAACGTGTTTCGATACCTAACTTCGATTGCTGCGTACAATTTAAACGACCGGGTCACAGAGCAGCTGGGGCCGCGGTGGCCGAGTGGTCTAGGCATCGGATTATGGCTAGCATGTCATGGGCTCGATCCTAGTACCACTAAAGACCCGCCGTGTAGGGGAGCGATGCACGTAAAATCTGTCGAGAGCTCAAACGTCCTCCCGTTGGTGTGGTGTGGTAGTTAGGAGAGGGGGTGCCAGCTCAGGTGTCGTCCGCGTCACTTGACCAGGGTTCAAAATTACGCGGACCGTCGCCAAAAGCCCTCGTGTTCCTAATCAGTGCGACGTTAATATTCTCACTCTCAATCACTCACAGAGCAGCTGGTGTTGCGATCTATCGTAAACAGAACAACTCACATATTGTGGCTCGACATATGGATATTACTTATCGTCAAACAAGTGGACTGGGTATTGTTAGTCAAGAAATTGGGGACATATGTGCGGCAAAATGCTTATTTGAAAATGGACAAACAGTGATTTCGGGGGTTGTATACATTTCTCCGAATCAAACGTTTCAAAAAATTAAAGATTTCCTGCATTTTTTACTTTTACCATATACCGAAGGTGGTTCTGCTCTTTTAAAAAAAAACTATCACTCGCTTTCCATGATTTTGAGTGGTGATTTTAGAGTTAACTTCAGTTTGCTAGAAGCCGAGCCACTCATAGCTTTTTTGAATGATGAACTCAAGCTCGAAATGAACACAAATCGAACAACTAACAGTGGTACTGTTATTGACACTATTTTTCAAAGGTTTTTAAATACTTTGAAAACACAAGTATATGTGTCATATTTTAGTTATCATAAATTATCATTACCGCTCTTCCCCAAATTGAACAAGAATAATTATTTTTGACAAAAAATTGCATTACTCCTTGTGTTAATTAAATAAAATTTTCATTAAAGATATAATTATTCCATAGAAAATTATTTCCAATCATACTCGATTCATTTTTTTCAAGATTTAAGTTGCTATTGCGAATTTACCACGATAACATGTCAGATGTTACACATCGTAAGCGACTACTGTAAGGCTCGTTTATTTTTTTTTAAGCGGGTTTATTTAGATTTTCTATTTTGTGTGGATGATTGATATTCTATTTGTATTTTCTCAAGCACAGCATTGACACAAAAGCAATTTAAATGCTGTCTACAACCTTCAATTTGATCATTACAGTTCCAAAGGTACGCAAATGACAACAAATGTATCTGAAAATATGTAGTACTTGAAATAAAGCAAAAGTGTTTACAAAATATTAAATAAAGTGTATAATTTTACTCTAATTTTGTTTGTTGAAAAAAAATCGACAAACAAAAGCAAATAACCATATTTAAAGCACTTACTCCGGATAAAATGCACTTTTGTAAGGTTATGTTCAGTTATGTTTGTAGAAAGAAACTTCCAGCACTTGTATCGTCCCCTCTCTGTTTTTCACCTTGTGAGGCACCCTGAGCATGTCATTGTCGATACCAGCAATTTTTGGCACGCCATTTAAGGAGTGCCTGTACCAGTCAGTACCAGTGTTGAGCTCAGTGGCATCCATTTCAAACGCATTTAAAAGTAATGTTTATTGAGGTGTATATATATTAGGTATTTTAATACAAAATTTCTTCTCAAATTATTGTATTCTAAATACAAATATTTTCAGTTGTAGCCGTGTACTATGTCAGCGGTTAAAAATTTAAAAAAAAAGCCATACAAGTTCCAGGCTATATCAAGCTGAATGGTTTGATATATATGGTGTGATTGAAATATGAATAAAATGGTTGTATGTGCATTTGTAATGAAAAAGTGACTTCACGCACATATGATGTAAAAAGGACATTTTGAAACGTTTCACTCTCATCTCGGCATGTCAATAGATGAAGAAAGAAAAACCTATTTTTTACAAAAGAAATTAAGATAATTTTTCTCAGCAGTGTTTTAAAAAGTTTTTTGGTTCCAAAAAATAACATTACAAAACAGCTAGTTTCCAAGTTGCCCATTGCATTGCTCGCCACAGAAAACCTCTTTCAGAGAAAGAATTTGTAAAAAAAAAAAAGCGTTTATAGAATGTAGTCCTACATTCTTTGCTGATTTTAAAGAAAAAGACTTGACTATAAAGCGTATAAATGAGTTACCTATAAGTCGCAATATAGTTAAAGATCGAGTAATAGAATTAGAAAAAAATAATTTTTTGTAAATACATAACGACTTAACTTACGCAGAAATGTATTCAATTGCTTTAGATGAGAGTAATGATGCAAATGGTTATGCACAATTAGAGTAGTTTTTCTCGGTATAAGTATGGAAATATAATGAAAGAAGAGTTAATAAAATTAATAACGTTGAAAGTTAAGTGTATCGGTCTTGATATTTTTAAAGAATTTTATATTGCATTTAAAGAAATGGATACTGACCTTTTGAGAAAATAGTTTCTGTAACAACAGACGGTGCACCTAGCATAGTAGGGAAGAACATTGGATTTAATCAGTATTTTAAGCAAAATATTTCACATTCTCTGATTGAATTCCATTGTACAATACACCAGCAAGTTTTATGGGCAAAGCATAGTTTAAAAACATTTTCCGGTATAAGGTCAATTGCAAAATAATAATAATAATAATAATCAACTTTATAAACGGCAATTTTCTCAATTCTTAGAGGAAATTGAATGCCAATATGCAGGGATTTTGACATACAACAACGTGCGATAGCTTAGTTTCGGTCAAGTCCTTAATCGCTTTGTAACATTATAAGAAGAAATTGAGCTCTTTTTTATTGAAAAAGACAATAGTTTTGATGAATTATCCACTATACATTGGATAAATGATTAAATGTTTTTATGTGATACCAACTCAGCATTTTAATGAACTGAATAAAAAACTTCCAAGGGCACGAACTAATTGTTTTAACGATGTTTGAAAATACTTATGACGAGAGAAATTTGACATCTTTACTAAGGATTTTGAAATGAAAATCATCAAATAGTTTCCTCAATTTCAAAAACATTTTCAAAACACAATAATTTTTAAAACTCCATTGGCATTCAAGAAAATGCAATTAAAAATATTTAATGAGAATGCAGAAAATAAAACAAGCTGTTGAGGAGAGATTCAAGCAATTTAAATATTTGGAAAATACATTTCACTTTATTCTATATCCATACAAAACAGAATTTGAAACAATAAAGTTAACCGAATTTATGAGGCTAGGCATCAATAATTTGGAAATGGGATTAGTTGAATTTCGAAGCAGAGTAGAATTTGAAAACTTGATTTCTGAAGTAGAAGGAAAACTGTGTGAAAGTAGTGCAGATAATATTGATCCCACAGTAAAAACTTAAAATATTATACTAAACGTATGGAGCTGTTTATTAAATTTTATATCAATGAAAAAACTAGTTAATGATCTTTTAACGATGTTTGAGTTCACATATTCTTGTGAAAAATTGTTTTCTTCAAAGAAACTTGTAAAATCTTCTAATAGAAATAGACTTGACAGGGAATTAACTGCGAAATTCGTTAAACTAATGAATACGAAATATGAACATAATATTAAAAAACTATCGGAAAATAATCATCAACAGATTTCTCATTAAATA
The DNA here is from genome assembly GCA_019973975.1 of Trichonephila clavata. Lineage (NCBI taxonomy): Eukaryota > Metazoa > Arthropoda > Arachnida > Araneae > Nephilidae > Trichonephila > Trichonephila clavata. The sequence goes on along the minus strand of BMAO01011092.1, from coordinate 199,929 downwards.
TTTTATATATAATCAATTTTGTTATACATATATAAACAAATAAGTAATATTTCATAAAATATATTGTATGTATAATTTTCGTTACTCTTTGTTCTTTGAAACACTTATTTGCACCTAACACTTAAGAATTTGTAACCCAACTAAAAATTTTTAAATCATCATACCCATCACCCATTTTTACCCGTTAAGCCAATTGAATTCAAAAAATGTTTTGTTTTAAAAATACTCAGTTCAAATTTTTTAAACTTAACTCTGGAGCAAATGGACATTAGTGACCCACGAGCTAGTACTAAAAAAAATTTGACCCACGTTTCAAAAAGGTTCGCCTTCCCTGTCCTAGGGTTTGCAATCCCGTGTCATATTTTCAATCCCGGGATTTCGGGATTTCATTTTCAAAATCCCCAGATTAGGATTGGACTATTTATTAAAAATACTTACATATTAGCATAGTTGAAATTGCATAATAAAACTGAAAATATAATTAAAAATTCGTTTAGTATTAATTTTATTGAAAGAAATAAAAAAAATTAATTTTTCATAAAAATAACAAATAAAAAGAGTACATAATGAAATTTTCAAAAAAAAACATTTCTTCATTTCTTGTGTTCTGTAAATAAGCTTTTAAAAAACACAGCTCGTCCAGCGTTTCATCGTTGAAACGGCTTCTTATTTTTGTTACAAATTTGTCCTGCCGAAGTACACTCATGTCCATAAATTAAGGATAATTCAGAATCACACAGAAATTGAACTCTAAAATAAAAATTTCACCTGTAGAATTATCACACACATCTTGAAGAAGAATATGCAAATTACAGGAAACCACCAGATGGCGTGGATAGTACGTCACAATGACGAGAGTGTAAGAGAGGGGTATATAAGGAATGGTGGCAAAAAAGTAAAATTGTTCACAAGTGATGTAAAAGCCTTTCAGTGCAATAACTGCATAGTTATGGCACAAAGGAAGCATTTGAAAGATTTTTTACGTGGTAGAATTATCGGACGACTGGAATGTGGACGTACCCAGCTGGAAGAATCCGAGAAACTTGGAATTGCCCAGCGTGTCATCTACAGGCTTTGGCAACGATTCCAAGATGATGATAATGTGAGTAGTTGTTACAGCACAGGTCGCCCCCGAGTTACAACGCCGAATGAGGACCGGCATTTGGCAGTTACTGCCAAAACAAACAGACGGAGCACAGCATCAGACCTATCTCGTCAGCTCTCTTCTGTTACCGGTACGAAAGTTTCAAGGCAGACCGTGTACAGACGCTTAGGGCACATTGGTCTATATGGTCGTAGGCCTGTCAGATGTGTTCCCCTTACCGCAACTCACTGTCGCCTGCGATTAATCTGGAGTAGAGAGCATGCATTGTGGACACCGCAACAGTGGTCTTGTGTGATGTTTCCCGACGAGTCCAGGTTTAGTTTGCAGTCTGATTCTCGCCGGACTTTCATATGGAGAGCGCCAGGTACCCGTTACCACCATTGAACGACGATGGCTCGTTTGGGGAGGAATTATTCTTGGTTCCAGAACTGACCTGCATGTTCAGAGTGTAACGATGACAGGCCACATCTATCGGGATGTCATTCTGGAACAACATGTACGTTTGTTTCGGGGCGCCATGGGTGCTGAATTTCTGTTTATGGATGACAACGCCCGTCCTCACCGTGCAAACATTGTATACGAATGCCTTCAATCGGAGGATATCACCCGTATGGATTGGCCAGCATACTCACCGAACTTGAATCCAATAGAGCATGTGTGTGATATGCTTAGCCGACGAATTGCAGCCCGTCAACCCCCTCCCACCTGTCTACCGGAACTTCGGAGGGCATTGCTTGACGAGTGGTGTAATATTCCCCAAGATCAGATTGATAATTTGATACTCAGTATGCGTAGGCGTTGTAAGGCCTGTATTGCATCGTCCGGGAGACATACTCCGTATTAACCATCATACTAACCATGTTATACTGTTTTTTGTAAAAGGTTCTTTTTTGAAATTTACTCCAGGGAGTAAAAATCGCAATTTTTATTAATTATGTAAAACATATAACATCTTTTTTGCTCTTTACCTTTTGTTTAATAAATAGACTTTACAAATAAGTCAAATTTGTTTTGCTTCTGTCTCTTTCTTTGCCTGAACTTCATTATCCTTAATTTATGGACATGAGTGTAAATGCACTTTCGGATTCTTTACTAGTAGGTATTATCGTCATTAAATAGGAGTATGTTCTTTGCAAGTAGTCACCACGTTTCCCTCAATTTTCAAGAAAGAGACATTTCTTTTTTTGAATTTTTGATGACAGTGTCTCAAATCTAATAGACTGCATTGGTGCATATACCTTTTTGATCACTTTATTTAGTTCTTCCGCTACACTTAATGGTTTTTGTATATAAATTGATCCAGTTATTAAATCAGAATGTGAATATCAATTTCAAGTTTACCTTATTTGAAATTGAAGATCCAGTTGCATGAGCTGTTAATAATGCAATGGGATTTGAAGTGTCTCAAGTCTTCCAAGCAGTTCCGCTATTAATTAACGGCATTTAATTGAAGAAGGAAATGTGACAAAATCTATTCTTGAGATATTGCTTGTATTATTGTGTAAGCATTGCAGAGTGAGACACTTAGATCTGTACGACGTTCTCCCTTACGAGAAATGAGAGCTGCATACATTTCTTTTTTACCAAGAGCGCTTATAATTGCACACACAAAAATTCTGCGCACATATTTCATAAACAATATATAAATTTTCGCGAAAAATTAAATTCTTAGAACATTTTTATGAGAGAAAATTTTTTAAATATAATTTAGACAAAAATTAAACTCCGGGAATATTTATTTTAATTCCGGGATTGGAAAAAACTTCGGGATCCCGCGGCTGCAAACCCTACATTATCCTAAAAATGGCCAATGTAAATTTTTATTACCTCATTTTAATCGTGGAGCTGTACTAAATCTGTCTGCAAAATTTCCTAGCTGTGTTATTTAGCCAGTTATTTAACTTTGTTTAACAAAAGAGGTTGAAGTGAAACTAAAACACTTCCCATTACAGTCTCTTCCTCGGGTTTTTACTTTTCTCAACAATCGTGTGTTTAAAATTCTACGCCTTTTTTTGCGTTCAATTTAAAGTTTTAAAACTTTTTCTCGCTGTTTTGTATAGTATGTTTCATGATTCTGTGCCTGTAATACTGATTTAGATGAATAGTTATTTTTCAAGCCTTCCCCACTGCCCTAAAATTGTCAATTTTGCCAAAAATTGACACTTTTTTTTATGATTTTATGTTATAGGTCATCTTATTAGCTTTATAAAAAATACCATTCATTTCCGTTTACTAGAACAAACACTTCAAGTGTTTTAGTCAAAGCAGATGCCATTACTTTAAGCAAGATGTCATTCGTTAAAATGCGTTTTATTCGAAATGTGTTTTTTCGAAAATGATCAGACGGGGGACAGCGATTGCTCAAAAAGTTTTGAAAATAATTAACTGAAATTTTTTGTGTTCTGTATAATAATAGAAGTGTTTTAACTTTCAGATTTTTCAATCACTGTTTTATTACAAAATTTACACTCCCTCATGTGAATATAATAACTGTTTTTTTGAGCAATTTCATATAATAACTAAGATAAAGCGTTCTAGTTTTTGTAAAAATTAAATTATCTCTTAGCCTGAATGTCATTTCAAAAATGAATAGCATAGTAACACATCAGAATTGAAACATTGAAAATGTGTTTATAAACTTTTGGTACAGAATGAGTCCCGTTTACGTTATTTTTTTGTAAATTTTTACCATTTTTCCCCATTTTAGTAATAATTTCTATTTCTTTTCTTAAATTTAGCATATTTTTCTTAAAATGTACTAAACAAATCTAAAAACTACAAAACAATACCCATACCTCCTTTTTTTTTTAAAAAAAAAGTTGTCGCAAGTAGTCGGGGTACCTTAAATACATCAAAGTTAGATATAGCTGGATTTTTTTACTTTTTTTTTTATAGTGTTCGACTCTCTCCAAAAAATTGTAAAAATAAAAGTATTGTAATACCAATACCAATCTCACAGAATTGTGAGAAACACGTCTAAGAATATCAGGAAAAAAAGTTGTTCCAATACATTAAAATTTGTGTAAATAGGAATTTTATAACATTGAAATACACTTTTTTTAAAAATTTAAAATCTATACAATTGTTTGATAAAAAATGGGATTTTTTTTCTGAGATGTATATATTTCAAGAGTGTTTAAATAGGGTAAAAGTAAACGTTTTAATATAAATTTATAAATAAAAAAAGTTATTTACCGAGTCGCCTTAAATCGATAGGATAAATAACCCCTTACCGAATCAATTGCTGTTTTTGTAAGAAACCCAAAAAAGGGGCAAGAACTCTTGAATTAATTTGTGACGTCACAAAATGAGACCCTCTCTTCTGTCTAGACACTATAAAGTATGTTTCTTTCAGATACAATAGAATGCAATGAGTTATTTATTTGATTCATGAATATTTGCATTTCAATAGTTTAATTTGTTTTGTCATTTATTTCACCGATAAAAAAATTGAATATTTTTGTTTAAAAGTGTTAACAAGTCTCATTATACATTTTTAAACGCATTTCACTTCAGTGTATTGTTGAAAACTTGTTTGATTCAATTCACACACTTTTATAATTGCTCTTACATTACCCTCAAACGAACCTTACAACCATTATCGCATGGCAATAAATATGTTTCCAAATTATAGACAGCGAAGTCGTTAAGTTTGATTACTGGACAACAAATTTGAAAAATTCATCTCAACTAACAACAATGTTCAGTTGTTAAAAGTAGAGACAACGAGAAAGAAAATTCGTTCGAAATTGAAAAGTGTCAACTTATGATACAAAAAAATAACAATTAACATCAATCTTTAAAGTTCAAAACTTAACAATTACTTCAGAGACGTGTATTTTTTGTTCGCCATCACGAGTGACAAAAGGAGAAAATACATAAATCATTGTGTCACAAAAAAATGGCGAAGTTTAAAACAACACCTGGAAAAATATCTATTTTATCCCCCTTGGTAAAATGCTTATGCAAATAACACCTGCTCCGCCTCTTCGCTTTATATGCAAAACAAAGAGAGAAATATTCCAATCACATTCGGAATGGCAAACTGATAATAATAATAACAACCCTAGAGTGAAAGTACTCGTGAAGAAGTCAAAAGACCTTCTGGAAGTAAAACAATAAATAAGAATTCAATTAACTTCTCCTTAAAAGTGATTCAGTTATTGACCCCACATACGACAGTACTCCTTTTGTATTTTAACAAGACCCCGGACATGTGTAATTCCAACTCTCCCTTTCGATTTATGGACGTATTATTTCGCTTCTTTTCTTTGTTTGCTTTTTCCCGCCATTCTTAGAATCGAAGTTGACAAATTTTCGAACACTTTTTCTCTTTCCGGCAATTGTCTCGAACGATTTCGATGATCGGTCTGGATTTATTTCGTTGTCTTTTCTTTTCTCTTTTTTGTCTGTAAGCAAATAGAATACTTTAAGGGATCAATGTCGATTCTTAAATGGTAAGTTTGGTGGATTTTGAACTTTAGGGTTTAAGGTCGGTTAAAATAACAAACGGGATATTTTTCGAATGCGGTCATAACTTTTCCATACGTAAGTTGACGGATTTGGCTCGTTATTGAGAACATTTTTGTTTCAAAATTAGAATTTTATTTTTATACCCAATGGTGCCAAATGTCCTGATACAGTTATAAAATAGTTAAAATAAGAAACTTCGTCATCAAATTAAAAACTAAATCTTCTTAAAGTTTTATTTTATCTTTGAATTTAACATATTGTACCTTTTATTCAAAACGATCACTTTTTGACTTTGTGGTAACCTGAAGTTACCCCTTACATTCGAACCCTCCTCTCTATCTGTAAACCCGGCTAGATGTGTAGGAGGAACTAAATAATCCACAGACATTATATGCCAATCTAATTTGATTTATTAATTCTTGTTACTGATTATGAACAAACATAAAACAATTCTAATTAAGGTATATAACAATGGTAGAATGCAGAGGTGAGATATTCTAATGCGGGGATAATATTACGGAACTTCAACTGAATCCAAGACGTCTTAATTACGCTCATTTACAACTAAGTCGGACACTACTATATATAATCCACTTTTACTTAACCAACCTGGATCCCTAATGCTTCCGATCCTTCTCGGGAAACTTCAGGCACTTCTTTTGCTTGATCAATTGACGATGGCTTCACGCTATTTAATCTTTAAAATAAATAGTCAAATCGTTTTCTAAGGTCTTCATTAACATAGGGGGGAATAATAAGACACCGTTTTACATTAACTACTTTTTCGGAACAAAAATGACAATATTCGCAATCCGATCAAAATGTCAGCTGAAAATGCAATTTCTGCTATAAGACTATTCGTCTTTCCCGCTAAAATACTCATCATAGAACCCGTGCTGCCATATATCTTAGAAGAGGAGATTTAAAAGAATATTCCTGCTAAGTGTCGTCAGAGTATTCGTAAAAATGCTTATTCTATGTAATTTTAGAGTGAGTGGTACTGATAAATACCGTCGTTAGATAAAGGGTTAAGGAGATTTCGATCTTTAGAATCCTGATGTGGAATTTTTAGGACTGTCTTCATTTCCATACTGCTCGTAAAATTGGTTATAAATTACTGTAAAATCCGGGCTTATAGCGTGCACCTATATTTTCAAGCTACAATTTATAAGTTTTAGGTATAATTGCCGTATAACTCGCATCCACTTTTTTTAAGAAGATACCTGAAAAGCATGTGTGCTATACTACACTCCTGTCCATTAATTAATGATAATGAAGTTCAGGCAAAGAAAGAGACAGAAGCAAAACAAATTTGGCTTATTTGTAAAGTCTATTCATTAAACAAAAGGTAAAGAGCAAAAGAGATGCTATATGTTTGACATAATTACTAAAAATTGCGATTTTTACTCCCTGGAGCAAATTTCAAAAAAGAAACTATTTACAAAAAACAGTATAACATTGTTAGTATGATGGTTAATACGGAGTATGTCTCCCGGACGATGCATTACAGTCCGTACAACGCCTAGGCATACTGAGTATCAAATTATCAATCTGATCTTGGGGAATATTACACCACTCGTCAAGCAATGCCCTCCGAAGTTCCGGTAGACAGGTAGGAGGGAGTTGACGGGCTGCAATTCGTCGGCCAAGCATATCCCACACATGCTCTATTGGATTCAAGTCCGGTGAGTATGCTGGACAATCCATACGGGTGATATCCTCCGATTGAAGGCATTAGTCTACAATGTTTGCACGGTGAGGACGGGCGTTGTCATCCATAAACAGAAATTCAGCACCCATGGCGCCCCGAAACAAACGTACATGTTGTTCCAGAATGACATCCCGATAGATGTGGCCTGTTATCGTTACACTCTGAACATGCAGGTCAGTTCTGGAACCAAGAATAATTCTTCCCCAAACGAGCCATCCTGCACCACCGTAACGGTGTCGTTCAATGGTGTTCTCTTGGTGGTAACGGGTACCTGGCGCTCCCCATATGAAAGTCCGGCGAGGACCAGACTGCAAACTAAACCTGGACTCGTCGGAAAACATCACAAAAGACCACTGTTGCGGTATCCACAATGCTTGCTCTCTACTCCAGGTTAATCGCAGGTGACAGTGAGTTGCGGTAAGGGGAACACATCTGACAGGCCTACGAGCATATAGAACAATGTGCCCTAAGCGTCTGTACTCGGTCTGCCTTGAAACTTTCGTACCGGTAGCTGAAGAGAGCTGACGAGATAGTTCTGATGCTGTGCTCCGTCTGCTTCTTTTGGCAGTAACTGTCAAATACCGGTCCTCATTCGGCGTTGTAACTCGGGGGCGACCTGTGCTGTAACATCTACTCACATTACCATCATTTTGGAATCGTTGCCAAAGCCTGGAGATGACACTCTGGGCCATTCCAAGTTCCTCGGATACTTCTTGCTGGGTACGTCCACATTCCAGTCGTCACGTTGGGGCCCTTGTAGCTCAGGGGCCCCGTATCACTGATACGATGGTAGCTAAGCCCCCGATCCGGCATATAGCGCGCATCCATAAATTTCAATCTTATAGACTATATTTTTTGTGTCTAAAGTGCGCGTAATATGCGGGATTTTACGGTATTTTAAAATTAAGGTGGTCGACGAAAGATCGTATGAGAAATGCAATGTATTAGAAAGATATATCCAGCAACAGAGAGGGAATAATCATTGATATGGCAAAAAATCTTGTAAAAACATGGATTTCTGAACGGAACGAACATGATAATCGGCTCTGTATTCAAAAAATGGACAGTTCTATTTTAATTATGGGTATTTTCAATCCAGGTAATCCCCATTATCTTGATCAAATGGATGTTTCTCAATCTTGTCACACTAATCCCGAACAAAATTAATAAAAGGTGTAGCCAATTATTTTAAAGGTATTTCCGACACTCTTAGCTGAAAAGTGGGATTCTTTAGAAGCCAAAACCGTTTTTTACAAAGCATTACATAGAACATTCTAATTTATTTATATTTATAAGTTTCTCATGATGCAGTAATAAATTTATTTGTACATAAGGTATAGTTCGTAAAAATAGGTCCTAAAAATTTGAATTTAACTGAATAGAAGCGCCAAGAACTATTCACTTAAGCCATCCCCCCCCCCGACCCAGGTCTTTTTTGAGAAGCATTCATGGATCGCCAAGTCACCAAAATTCATCGCCATCGTCGCCGCCAAATTTGGCACACAAAAATGATGTCAACTTGGCTGTATCGCCAAGGTTTTATTGAAAACTCCATTATGATGTAAGGGACGGAGTTGTTTGCGAATATTACAATTTCCATTATAAAATGTGGAGTTGAAGAAATTTATTTTTCCCTGCCTACGATACATTAAAAAAATAAAACTATATACAAATTACAGTTTTACAATTAGAGCAAGGAGTAGGAATAGTTGTATTATTTGCACAATGGTGACCGGTCCGGCGTTGAGTGGAAAGGGGGTAACTCTTCCCCACCCTTCCAGTTTGCTTAAGAAGAAATATTTACAGTTGTGAAACTTTTAAATAAAACCATATGTGTGGCTATTTTTATGTTATGAAGGATATGATTTTGAGTTTATTTTTTCAGGAGAAGGAGGGGGGGGGGATATTTGAAACAATCGTTTAATTTCTAAGGAGTATTTTGAATATGAAACGATTAATTACGGAGACAAAATGAATTTAGTCTAAAGGAAGATTCGGTAAAAAGAAGTTGTTTGAGATTATTACGTTCGGAACCGTGATTTTGCAAAGGTGTATGAATGAATTTTTTTTTTATACTTAGTATCGCTTGAATTAGAATATACGCATAAAATTGTTTTTAAGTATTACTATACCGAAAAAAAATTCAAATATAATTTTTTTGGCAAAAAAAAAAAACGAAGAAAGAATGATACAAGGGGTGATCAAATGAAAACGTACGAAACGACATAAAAATGAAACAGTTAAATATTTGCATATTCCGCCAAGGGAGAATGTAGCGAGACATCTCGGGATGCCATTGGAGACTCTGACTGGGATCGGATCATGCGCGGGTGCCCGCATGCGCAGGAGAGAGCAAAGGCTCTTATAAAAAGCGGCGTCCAAATGATGCGAGCACAGAATGACTCGAGCACAGAAAAAGCATTAACTCCGATGTGTACTGTGAGACACTCCGACGCCTACGCAGGTCCATCAAGAACAAAAGACCGGGGCTGCTCACGGAGGGTGTGGTTCTGCTCCATGATAACGCGCGTTCACACGTCTCCAGAGTCACACAAATGGAACTGGACAAGTTCCAATGGGAGACGTTGGACCATCCGTCCTACAGTCCGCTGAAGAAACACCTGAAAGGAAAGCGCTTCAACTCGGACGACGTACTCAAGGACACTGTGAAGGACTGGGTCTCGTCACAGCCACAGGAATTCTGGGAACAAGGAATCCTGCGGCTTGTTCATCAGTGGGATCGTTGTGCTCAGGCCTATGGTGTATATTTTGAATAAAGTCTATATTTGTACCCACCGTGTCGTTTCGTACCTTTTCATTTGATCACCCCTTGTACATTTTCACAAAACATTCTACTTTGATGGAAAATGCTTCTATACTCATAACATTTTGCCAGTACATAGTTGATGTACAGATACTGTGCCTGCATAATAATTTTTTAAATATATAATTTAGAAATGGATTTATTCGTATTTTAATGTATTAGAGCTGTGATACTCAACCTGTGGCCCTCCAGCCTTTTCTGAGTGGCCCGATCATACCCTATTGCACTAAGAAATTCAGTAATTTAAGAATAATGTACTAAAAATTAAGTTCTAATTTTGGCCAATCAGGGATTCAAATCTATCAATTTTGCTATCAATATCCTTTTTTTTTATTGTAGAATGTAAACAAAAGGCTTGGTTACGGATGAAAGGAATCGAACCCCCCTTAACACACACAACTCAGCAAAAAATGCAGAAAAGTAAACATTTTTTATGTGTGCTTGACAGAAAGGTTGATATAGTATAAAAATAAAAGCTAAAAAAAGTGATTTTTATTATTTGATCGATTTTGCTTTGTCTAATGTTGTTTTGGTCTTGTAGAGTTTTTCTCCATTCTCCTCATGTTGTAGCCCGCTTGAAATACTTGTCATAGGTATGTGGCCCGGCAGGAAAAAAAGCAACTGTTTTAGTAAAAGCAGATGGCCATTACTTAAGCAAGATGTCATACTTTAAAACACGTTTTACTCGAAATGTGTTTTTTTGAAAATGCTGGGGAAGCGATGGCTCAAAACGTTTTGAAAATAATTTACTGAAATTTTTTGCGTATGTTTTTTATAATAGTAGACGTGTTTTAACCTTTAGATTTACCAATCACTATTTTATTACAAATATACAGTCCCTTATGTGAATATAATCACTGTTTTTTTAAAGAATTTCATATAACTAAGATAAAGGGCTCTAGTTTTGGTAAAAATTAAAATATTTCTTATTATGAAGGTCATTTCAAAAATGAATAACACATCAGAATTCAAAAATTTGTTCATAAACTTTTGATACAGCCTCGTTTATGTTGTTTTTTGTAAATTTCTACCACATTTTTCCCATTTTTTTGTAATAATAATTTCATTTTCTCTTCTTAATTTTAGCATATTTTTCTTAAAATGTACTAAACAAATCTAAAAGCCATAGAAAAATTTCCCATATCTCTATTTATTTTTTAAAAAATGTTGTCTCAAGTAGTCGGATACCTTAAAACAACAACAGCAACAAAAAAAAAATACTAACAAACCAGAAATGTCTGATTTCAGAAATTATTTTGTTAATAATGATAAAAACTTCTTAATAGTATTTCAATCAACAGAAAAACATATTTTCATAATTTTGGCATTTTTTGTATGTATCTCTTCTCATTTGGCAGATTTAGTACATAATGCTCTATAAAATTTCTAATATACTTTTCATTTCCAACAGGGGCTTCTTCTTTGCTTGAATTTCGTTTTTTTTTTAAAAATCGATTTCAAAAAATGTCAAACTCCCGTTGACCTTAAAACAAAAGTAAGAACTCTCTTTTTTTTTGTAATTGACAGTTTCCATTCCTCTGTTAGCTTTACTTCCAAATTTTCAATAAATATCACCTTAGAATATTATTTACCTGAGTAATGTTATTCTTTAATCTATTGTAGATATACAGTTTAAAAACCAGACATATCTGTATTTATGCAAAAATCGATAAAATATGTATATGTGAAATTCCAAAATAAATAAAAGGGGCATTGAACTCGCAAAAAGAGACGAAGCGGTACTTAGTCTTTAGTATACAAATACATCTTCCATTGACACATCTTTATTATTTCACCATCAACGCACGCTGCAAAGTGATCTGGTGGAATCTCTTCATACAATGAGATTTGTTTTTACAAGATTTATACTATTCAAAAGTTTATTGGTTCTGCAAAGATTTCAGAATGCGCAGGGATTCTTGCAAAGTATATCGATATGAATTCCAAAATTTTTCACACGTGTGAGCTTAATTAAACTATTTAATTTGGTTTAATTAAGCTCACGCATGAAATTATTAATATATAATAGATTTTTTAAATGGACCACGGTATCCGATTTTTTGTTGGATCACTAGTTGCTTTTCAAGTAGGGATCCCTAAATCCCGAGGTCCCAGTGGTTTTTTCAAATCCCGGGATTTAATTTTTGTCTGAATTACATTTTGAATTTTTTTCTCAAAGTATTGTGAATCTGGTATTACATTTAATATATCTTATTTACTTTTTTGTATTGTATATGTTTAATGTCGGTTTTCTTACGTGTTGAACCTCAAAGGGTTCGAGGCGGATGTCTATGTTAAACCGTGAAATTCGAAATGTTTTCTCTTATTTTCTTCTGTAATTTTCTCCTCATCGTGAGTGGGGTCAGAAAATGGACATTTCCCCTACCCTCAGGATGTCCGATGTCAGCTAACTTGGACAGAGGCAATTAGAATTTTTGAAAGAATTTTTGGCCCCGGGATCCCGGTGATTTTTCCAATCGCGAAATTCCGAGATTAAAATAAATAATCCTGGGATTTAATTTTTGTCTTAATTATATTTAAAAAAATTTTCTCATAAAAATTTTCCAAGAATTTTATTTTTCAAAATTTTTATTTTGTTTATGAAATATGTAGGTAGAATTTTTTTGTGCAATTACAAGTGCTATTGGTAAAAAAATATATGATGCACAGCTCTCACTTCTCGTATGGGAGAGCGTCGCACAGATCTAAGTGGCTCACTGCAATGCTTACACAATAATATAAGCAACACCTCAAGAATAGATTTTATCACAGTTCCTTCTTCAATTAAATGCTACAAATTAATTGTGAACCTGCTTGGAAGACTTGAGACATTTCAAATCCCATTGCATTACAAACAGCTCATGCAACTGGATCTTCAATTTCAAATAAGGTAAACTTGAAATTGATTCACATTCTGATTGAATAACTGGATCAATTTATATATACAAAAACCATTTAGTGTAGCAGAAGAACTAAATAAAGTTATCAAAGAGGTATATGCACCAATGCAGTCTATCAGATTTGAGACACTGTGTCATCAAAAAATCAAAAAAAAAAATGTCTCTTTTTTTGAAAATTGAGGGAAACGTGGTGACTATTTTCAAAGAACATACTCCTATTTAATGACGATAATACCTACTATTAAAGAATCCTAACGTGCATTTTCTTCAGCAGGACAATGTGTAGCAAAAATAAGAAGCCGTTTCAACGATGAAACTCTGGAAGAGCTGTGTTTTTATAAGGCTTATTTACAAAAACACAAGAAATGAAGAAATGCTCTTTTTTTTTAAATTTCATAATGTACTACTTTTATTTGTTTATGATGAATTAACTTTATTTGTTTCATTAAAATAATATTAAATCAATTTTTAATTATATTTTCAATTTTACTATGCAATTTCAACTATGCTGATATGTAAGCATTTTTAATAAATAGATCAATCCTAATCCCGGGATTTGGATAATGTAATCCCGAAATCCCGGGCTTGAAAATATGACACGAGATTGCAAACCCTAATAAATATCATTTTGTTATTTGTATTTCTTTCTGATGCAACAGTTTTAATTACCAGCAGTGTAGATAAAACATTCACATAAATTTTCAAATGCCACGATATTCGAATGTCTATGGGATCTCTAGCCACAAAGTACACAATACATTCGCACAGTTTTTTAAAGACCACGGTATCCATCTGCTCGTGGTATCTCCAGCCGCTTTTGAAGTAAATAACATATTTTATTTTTTCAAAAGCCTTAGTAACCAACTATTCATTGTTTCTCTAACTTCATTTGAAATAGATAATGCATTCACATTAATTTTAAAAGGTTCTATTAGCTGATTATTCCTGAGATCGCATTTGAAGGCCCTGCTAGCTATTGACGTAATGTACACCTTCGCATCGCGGGAGGGGGCCCAAAGTCTGAGTGAGCGCAAGTACATAACTAACCAATTTGTGTAAAGGTACATTATGTTATAGTTTTGCAATCCTTTGTATAAAATCCAGCTTAAGGCCCGAAACTGACTTTACAGGGTGGCCCTAATATTCTCCGTTACGCTACTGCTGATACCTGACTATGCGTCAGTGTCGTAGCCGTCAATGAACTAATAGAGAAACGGATTCCCTTCTTAAAATTCCCTTAAAATATTTCATACTATAAAATGGGGGACTGCGGTTCAGTATAACGAAGTATGGTCCATAATCTTACGTTACGTCCTTGTAAGATTCTTTATATCATACAACACTTAAATCCAAAGTTCTGAGCGATTCCCTCAAAAAAATTCAAGAATTATTCAATTTTGGAATTACGATCCGAAATCTAAGACTGTTCCCTAATATTGTGTTAGTGTATAAATATTGGGTCACGTGGTATAAGGAAAGGGAATGATGAGGGTAGTAGATGGCCGGCAAACAAAGTTTTTCCCGAATACCTGTGAAATTAATTATCGAATAATTCGAATGGAATGTGTGGATGGCGTGTCATGAGTTCAGGCCTAGTGCCGCTGAAATCCCACCGTATAGAGGGCGGATGTACGCTAAATTTGTCGGGACTCAAACGTCCTTCTGTTGGTGTGGAAGTTAGGAGAGGGGTATGCCAGCTCAGGTGTCGTCCTTAACCATGGTTCAAAATTACGAAGTTCTTCGCCAAAAGTCTTCGTGTATAGCTGAATAAGGCGACATTAATATTCACTCAAATGAAATTTGGAACATAAGTTTGTAGCGGTTTCATCTATCTTGAGGTAACAATCTCCAGACTAAGAGGGTCATCTTGGTCTAGTGGTTAAGGTACTCGGCTTCAGATCCGAAGGTCGAGGATTCTGTCCTCCAGATAAGCGCGCCACTTCAAGCTATTCGGATCATTTTCTGCCTAATTATACAACAAAAATCTAATCCGTAATGTGGAAATATTTTTTCAGAAGTTAAATAACTATGTTGATTGTTTAAATAATCCATAAAAGATTCATTTTAATCTTTTTCGGGTTGTTGATATTCAAATCAATTTTATCCATCTGTGTTAACAATTTCAAGACTTCACATGTATGAGTATATTGCACATAACTATTTAAGTTCTTCGTTTCGTTGTTTCTGTTCAAGGTTTTCAAAGACATCACACAGATGTTATTTTATTTTCAAGACAAATAGGGGGGTATGACAATAAATAAATAAAAAGAAACCCGAAGCCATTACCTAAATTGAAATTCCACAAATCTCTCCATCGCATTTAATGAAACAACAAACTCTGACCGCTAAGCACATCGGGAATATTTTAAACACACAGTGCTGTATTTCCATTAAAGAAGAAATCAAAATTACCGTACGAGAGAAACCTAATGTCCATCTATCTTTCCCACTTCTCAAGGCTATAATCACGGTGACCAGGAGCCGATTCGGGAAATCACTTTGCGTGAGCGGTTGCGAACGCTTCGCTGCTTTTCTGTGATTGAATGTACCAGCTTACAACTGCTGAAAGATAGCTTTAAAGAAACCAGTATCACGTGTCAGAGGCTGTTTCACTTAAAGATAACATAATCATTCAACTCCAAATGCGAAATATCCAAATATCATTTTTGTAAATGGCAATAGAGATGAATATTTTGGTAATTTAATTGGTTGATACTTTAGTATACGAACTACAGAAGCCTGATAGGCAAGATTTTGGTGGAATGCTATTTGGAGTGAGTAATATAAATTCGCTTGGGGTAGATTAAGTTTATATTTAAGATTGTGGCAGTTAATGATACATGACGATGTGCTGTCTAAATTTTACGTCTTAAACTGTAGGAATCGTTTGGGGGGGGGGGTGAATGATAATGAGTTGCCAGAAATGGGTTGGGAAACTAAAAATAAAAATTGAAGTCTAAAGTGCTGGATATATTTTTAAAAAAATAAATGTGCCATCTGAAATATATTTGCTGGAATGGATATTGAACAGTGCTTTTTTGAACTAGATCTTATTTTATTTTTTTACGGTATGCGAAAGAAATAAACGTTTAAATTACGTAAAATGATTTAAAAAGCTTTCAATAATTGAAGGGAGTCTTAATATTTGAATGGCAGGTTTTTTTTAAATAAAAATTGTTAAAATAATAAATAAACTATGTAACGGGTCTATTCGCGTACCTATTACTAATCCTCTTGCGGAAATTCTATTAATCTGAATATTGTTCAATTGAAAATTTTCTCCCGAAGAAGAAGATGCGATCTGTGTAAATCTTGTCGTATATTTAAGCATTAACTTCTAGATTCGTGGAAAGAGAGAGGTTAGGAGAGCGACTCTTCAATTTATAAATTAATAGATAAAATTCATATTTGGCGGTTCAGTCAGTAAGATATTAGGATTAAAATCAAATCAACCAAAAATCGATTATTTGAGATATGAGTTACGACTATTTAGAACGTAATTTATCACATGTTCCAGAAATAAGTACTTCTCTACTTATAATTAAATGTTAAACAAGAAAGCTACACAAGAGCGACTCGTCGATTTATTAATTAGTAGATAAATTGATATTTGGCGGTTCAGTCAGTAAGATATTAGAATTAAAATCAGATCGACCAGAAGTCGATTATTTGATATATGAGTTACGATTATTTATAACGTAATTTATCAAATGTTCCAGAAATAAGAAATTCTCTACTTATAATTAAATATCTCATTTTCCTCGCTTTGGCTCCAATACTTTATGTACGTGCATTTTCTTCCCTGGGTTTGAGAGACTTATAAGAGGATTAATAAATTACATTTGTTTTGATTATGGCTGGTGTTCATTCTAACTCCCAATCATTAACGGATTTTGGAGGAAATCCTTTACAACTAAACTAAACTCAGTGACGCAACAGCCCATGAGAGCCAATGCCTATTCTGCAAATATCAGTTTAGGCACTGAGGTGCATGAGCAGATGTTCCGATCAGGTGGTCCGTCTGACACACAACCCTCAGTGTTTAGTTTCTAGTAAGCTTGGTGCTCATTTATCAACACACAGAGGGGTTGAAAGGCTGAGTCATCCTTGCCCAGCATGAGGTTTATTAGTTGGAAACACTTGAGTGCAATTACTTGACTTTGGCTGGAGGTAAATGATTGCAATTAGGCGACTATGACGTCACATAAATTTCTGAACTGTTTGGTTGGAAACACGCGTGATTGCAGTTATTTGAATATGACGTTATATGAATTTATGAACAGATTGGCTGCAGGCCCATGACTGCAATTATGTGACTATGACGTCACATAAATTTATGAACTGATTGGTAAGAAACATGTGATTGTATTTATCATGTGTTTATGACGTCATATTAATTTAGTCGATTGGGATAAAAAAATTTTAATTTTTGAGTCTTACTGTAAACCAATAAGAAATTGTAAGAGAAATGTGCCATTGCTTAGAATGTCATTGTTGGAACGTCATTAGAAATGTGTCATTGTTTTATTATTGAAAAATTAAGTTCAGTAGTGGTGAAAGCAGGCTTTTGAAAATTTAAGTACAGTATATATTGATAGTTGAAACACTAGCCCATTAGTGCTTAATTTAATATTTTATTTTTAAAATGCACGTTACAAAAGAGCAGAAATTCTAATTCAATTTAATTTATTTTCTTGGCTTAAGTAATGTTTAATTTCGTAATTTCTTAATTTCATTTCACTTACTTTAAATATTTAAGGGAATGATCGTCAGTTTTAATAATTTATCGTCTGTTTTGTTGAAATATCTGTTTTATTATTCAAACAATGACTCAGAAACGTCTGTTTTTATTTTAGAGTTATACTAGCTAGTATGCACGGATCACACTAATTCTTTTTTTATAAATTCAAGAGCGCGTTTGTTTTTTTAAGGGTTATATATCGAAGTTTTCTTCTCGCATCATTGCACATCGCTAAACATTCTAAACTGTTTATTTTTTCACGAGTTTCTATCGTTTAAGCGTGCCTTGTAAAAATAAATATTCAAAATGAGAAGAGTTTCGAAGAAAAGAGACAGTTGTGCGACCTTAATTGTTTTCTTAAGGGAAAGAATGCAGACAAATGTGACTTTAAAAAAAATTCAAACGTCTCTAGAATTTAATCACAGAACAAAGCTTTAACATACTCGACTCTAATAATAAAGTTAATTATTTCAATTTAAATAAATTTCTAACTGCAATTAGCATATTTTTTTACTAAAAACAAAATAAAAAAGTTTTCCAAACAAAAAATGGTAGTTTCATTAGATTTTATTCTGTTAAAAGTCGCAATATACAGGTATAACTAACTCACTGAGTACTTTTAATTGGTTCCTTGAAAGCAACAAACACTGAGCGTAAGAATTCGTTCCTATCAAATTTAGGCAGATCCTTAATGCCAATGGCTTTTGAGAAACTCAGAGGACGAGAAAAATTAAAACTGTTAGACATTTTTATGCAAGTTATTAAAAAAGACATAAAAATTCTCTAACCAAACTGATAACTCGACAAAGCTGTCTACTAAGATCAGTGGCGTAGCTAGTGCTAAATAGGCCCTGTATCAAAATTATTTGGGGCCCTTTGTTGGGGCCCATTAACATTTTACGATTTTTTGATTGCACATGTTGGGACCCCTGTAGCTTACCCCCGTATCATTGATACGGCGGTAGCTACGCCCCCGGCTAAGATACTTGACCACATTCGGAACCATGATTTTGAAAAATCTCGTAAATGATTATTCTTTTATGTATTTAGTATCACTTGAATTAGAATATGTATATTAAATTGTTTTAATAATATTTTTTTATTTCTAATGGGCTGCGGATTTGGGTTTTACCATTGTAGACCTAGTACATTCCCCGTTAGCTGGTATTTCTTTTTAGTGCGGCATCCTATAGGTGGATACCAATTATCGCAGGTAATTTTGACGCCTAGTTTTCATCACAGATGGAGGCACCTGAGCTCTCTCGAACCTGTACTAGGATTTAATTTTGCCGAGAGCACACAAGCCTTACAGACAATCTAGTGATCTTATACATTCCGTATAATAATACGACAAAGTCGCTGTCGATTTTCTGCGTCTTGAAAATCCCCCGACTTGGGCCGGGGTCGAGCCCGCAACTTTAAGAGCAGAAGGCCAGTGACAAACCAACCACGTCACCCAGCCGGCTGTTTTAAGAATATTATTACTAGAAAAAGTTATTTAAATGCATTTTTTTTTTTGGCAAAACATTTTCCTTCTATAAAAAATGCTTCTGTAATAATAATATTTTGAGTATATTTATAGGTCTAGGACATATCTGTACAGAACCTGAACTAGAATTTTTGAAGTATAAAATTTAGAAGTGGATTTATTCATGTTTCAATACATCAGAGTAGAGAATTTTTTTTAAAAAAAGGATCATTAACTATTTTAATGGGTCATAACAGTGAAAATGTGAATTTTTCAATAAATCTTAGTACTTACTCTGTAGAGAAATTTTCGCTATACATAAAGGGAAATATTATTATAGAAGCAAAAAAAGGGAAAATATTTTGAAAATTTGTCATTTTTTGCTAAAAAAATGCATTTAAATAGTTTTTTTTTGTAATATTATTCTTAAAACAATTTTATAAACATATTCTAATTCAAATTTCATGTAATATCATTCATTTTTGCACGATTTTACAAAATCAGGGTACTAAGCATTGTCAGTCACCTTAAATAATAAATCATAGTTTAAAAAGTAAAAAACACCCTTTTATAGTTAATCTTAAGGCGATATGGTACCATCTTCACAATTTTTTTTATTTTTAATATTTGATATTTGGTTTTGATTGTATTTCATAAAGGTTAATATTTAATAATAATTCCATACAAAAAAGTTTTAATTTGTTGCAAAATGTTTGTAAAATTTAATTTTTTTAGCTTTTTAAAGCATTTTTTAAATCCCTAAAGCTTTTTTAAATATGTCTCTTTTCTTTCAAAATTTTTTTTTCCAAGTACCTTATAATATACTACATAAAAGTATGCATGGATTTTTTTCTGCTGCTGCTCTTTAATTTTTATTAATTTTTTTATTGTTAAATTTCCAAAAATTCCCAAAAAAACATTAATTTTGATTTTGAAATTTTTTAGAAAAAGTACTAAACATGTTAGAGCTAATTCCATGCACAGTTTTACAAAACATACATTTCAGAACATGTATAAAAAATTTCAAACCCATATAGTTCAATTATCAAAAAAGCCTTAGGGTTTTGAATAACAGCATATGTACAAAAATTCAACATGGATAAATATGAGTTTGAAGTTTTCATTCCATGAATAGCATGATATAATATTCATCGAATAGTCTGAAACTTTTATGAAATGTTAATTAGCTTATTTAAAACTACTTACCATAAAAAAGTGCACAAATGTAGAACAATTAAACAGTATACTGCTATAATGAATGTATAGAAAAAAACAAATGAAAGATCAATATTTCATAAAACTTTATCTTAATAATTATAAAAAATAAATAAATACACACACTTCAGAGCTAATTCCATGTTCAGAGCTAATGCACAACATGTACAAAAGATGTTTATGCCTTTATTTTTTATTTCCATGATTTTAAAAGCCTTCTCATGTTAAATATTGTACACGAATAAAAGCAAAATCAAATAACAATTTATAGGTAAAATGCATCAAAATTTAAAAACTGTATATGCGCATTTGTTTAAATAAATATCTTAAAATATTTTAATAATAAAAGTGTTGAATCTCGCACACATGGGATATATATACATCACCAAAAACAAATATATAAAAATGGGAGAGTTTTTCTATTCTTGCGAATTAGATTTTTAATTATCTGAGTTATCAAAATGAGATTTAGTATTTTTGCTTTGGGAGAATCCGTTTTGAAGTTTTAATTTCATTCATAATAATATGATAAAAAGCACGCACAACTTTTAAATCTTGACCAAATCCATTTGATCTTCAGTAAATAATTCATAAACTAGAACTTTTGCATGAATTGCGCTATTCTTTCATAAAATGATTTTTTACTGCATATATAATGTCAATCTCATTGATGCGCATTAGAAAAATAATTAATTCAATTTTTATCAGGCTCTTTTCTAGTAGATAATTTGAAATGTAGGCGTGGTCGTTGCTGTTTAGCATCAAACATTGCTCCATTGCTTAATGAAAAATGCAGGTAAAGCTTTGAAATTTTGCAGGCATATTTATAAAGGTTCGGGGTATCAAATAAGCCAATAAAAATTTTTCCGACAGTTTAATGATTTTTAGGGTACCATATCACCTTAATAGTTGTAACTTTATCTTTTAGTCGCCAAATCTGGAAATCATATCTGAAATAAGTCGCCAGAACCGGGATGGGATCTGAAAATGGAAAATCGTTAATTCTGATGATCCTGATCAGGACAATGGAACAAAATTATTAAACTATTGTATTGTCATGGGTTCTGGACAAATGTGCAAAATTTCAAGTGCGTAAAAAAAATTGAGTTCAAAGATTCCGTTACATACATGTGAAGCTTATAAAAGGGTGTTAAAAACTGAAAAAATAAGCTCCCTCATTAAATTCTAATAGTTTAAATAAGATTCTGATTGATCCTGAGCTCTGTTTAACTACCACTTCTGTTCTCTAGTTTTTAATTACGTAATTATTTGTTAGACCCTTCTTTGTGGTACTATTTATTAATCTCTAAATTTTTTGTATTTTCACATTTTTCAATCCTTTTTAAACTATGAAATGTATATTTTGGTATCTTCTTTATCACCCAATCAAGATCTTTTCTTACACCCTTTTATAAGCTTCCCTTGTATGTAACGGAATCTTTGAACTCCATTTTTACCCACTTTAAAAGGTCAGATGAATTCGAAATTCTGCTCAGGTTGTCCAGAACCGAGGATAATACAATAATTTAATATTTTTTTATACTGTCCTGGTCAGGATCATCAGGATTAACGATTTCCTATTTTCAGATCCCATCCCGCATCTGGCGACTCATTTCAGATTCCATTTCTAGATTTGGCGACTAAAAGATTAAATTACAACTTAGTTCGATGAACTATAAAAGGGTGGTTTTAAGTTTAATTTATTTGTACTTTAATTTAGTGCTTCTTCAAAAACAATGTTCCTAATAATTTTTCTTCTAAATTACACTGAATTTGTACTCGGTCTTTGCTTCTGCACCTTCACAGAGACACATACAATTGTCCATGAGTAAATATTTTTTACTTCGATGTTCTAATATTTTCATTCTATCGTGCTTTCTTTTCTTTTCTAACTGTTCAGGTTGTAAATTTTCAATTTTTCAGCTGGTTCAAAGTTTTTCTAACTGTTCAGGATGTAAATTTTTACAACTAATCTCTTCTTTAAAAATTTCTGTTCGTAAACTTCGTCCTTCTTTCTGTCTTTTCGCAAAATTCGTTTTCTCTTGGCTGTGCTCTTCAATTAAATTCAATTTTTTACGGCCCCTTTTTACAAACTATACCTTATGTATAAATAAACTTATCACGGCATCACGAAAACTTTTTTTGCATAGAGAGAAAAATTCGTTTGCATCATTTTATTTCCATGGTTACAATTCAACAAACTGAGATCATGCTATTGTTTTCACTTTTTTATTCGCTCTTTATCAGTATTCATTTTTAATGGATAAATATGTACATGTAATTATGTACATTCAAAACATATAAAATCTATAAAATATTCAAATAAGTATTTCAAACAAATACTTTAAAAAATGCCAGAATAATATATTAAAAACAAATTATATATATATATATATATATATATCGTATCTGTTACGGGTTTTTAACACTCTTTTATAAGCTTCACTAGTATGTAACGGAATCTTTAAGCTCCATTTTACCCTCTTTAAAAGGTCAGATTAATTTGAAATTTTGCACACTTGTCCAGGACTGATGACAATACAATAATTTAATAATTTTGTTCCACTGTCCTGATCAGGATCAACAGGATTAACGATTTCCCCTTTTCAGATCCCATCCCGCATCTGGCAACTCTTTCAGATCCCATTTCCAGATTTGGCGACTAAAAGATTAAGTTACAAATTACTTCGATTAACTGTATATATAGAAGGGTGTTTTTTAAACTACAATTTATTATTGTAATGATTATAAGGTCGAAGAAATAATAATCACTAGTTGATTTATTGACCTCATAACAAACCGAAAGTTTTAAATCGGCGAAGAAAAAATACATTAATTGTAAAATAAGACTGTATTTTTTTATTTATTTGCCAGCTTTCTGGAATTTACAAGGTCTGCAATGGTAAAACACGAATCCGCGGCCCATTAGGAATTTAAAAAGAAATATTTTTTTGATAAAATCTCTTCAGAATTTTCCAATTTGTTTTCGGACATATAATTTTTTTTGATATTCAGTTGCACAAAACATGTATTTAATATTATGAGCTTGCCGTCCATCCGGTATAGCGGTTAGCAAAGCTGACTGCTGTGCCGAAGGGCCTGGGTTCGAATCCCGGGGAAGGCATGGATGTTTGTAAATGTATAGTTGCGCCTTCGTGGCAAGAGGGTACTCTAAATAGCCGTCGAGCCGCAAGTCCTTTCGTAAGGTTGGTGGAAGGGGAAGACAGGTGGGGACCTTTGACCATCCCCCGGGAGTTCTCCCTCAAAATTGGGGATGGAAATGGCCAAATAATTCTGTCACCTGCATGGTACCCAACGCTAAGGCGAACGACATACGTCACTTAGCCCTTTGCCAAGATGAATTTCGTGAACCTCGATCTGGCCTTTGCCGATCAGGTGACATTAGTAACAACAAAAATATTATGAGTTTGATTAAAATGCGTTTCTTTTTTCCATTTTATTGTACTACTAGCCATTATATCCACCCGCTAGGCCGTGGTAACTAAGTGGTTATGGTCAGAAGCTCTAGGCCACAGCATAGCGGAGTCAAGTCCAGGTACTACTGAGGACCCGCCCTGTAGAGGAGTTGATGCATATTAAATTTGTCAAGGCTTTGTGTTCTGTCATTGGTGTATTCATTATGAGAGGGAGGTGCCAGCTTAAATGTCGTCCTCGTCACTTAACCGAGGCTCAATATTACGAGGTCTGTCGCCAATAACCTTTAGCTGTTTTATAATGCGAAGTTAATATAACTCTCATTGATTATATCCACCTTCTACACAGAGTATTTTTCGATAATGTATGTCTGTAGTATATGACACACCACACACACATTCATTGTCTACTGATGTAGGGCTTAAAAAGCGACTGCAAGGTTTTGATAAGACTCTTTGAGGGATATTCAAACCTTCGGCGACCTCCATTTGCGTTTGATCACCCTCGATAGTAACAATAATTCGCCACTGAACTCCACCGACCTTTATATAGCGTCGTAAACTTTTAGAAGGGTTGATCCCAAAGAGTTCTCAATGGTTCCTTGGCGGTATAATATTTCTCCAAATTTGTCTCCAAGAGTGATAAAGTAGACCATTTTATTGAATTGCCAGTCTTATTTCCAGTTATGCTGGAAAGTGAACTTTCCTGTAAAACTCAATTTTCCCCAAGCAGAGCGTTACTGCGGGGGAAAAAACATTTGTGGCGTGTTTCAATACTGATCATTCTTGGAAACCACATTCACTTTAAACAACGCTACATGTCGCGACCCCTCTGTCGCTTTTGGATTTGGATGCACAGAATTAAATTACCAGTTTAATAAAATCAACACCTTTATTTCACGTATCGATTTCCTACCAGTTTTAACTTAAGATATCGGACTACTTGCGACAACTTTTTTTAAAAAAAAAATGGAGATATGGAGATTTTTTTTTTGTTGTTTTTAGATTTGTTTAGTACATTTTATGAAAAATATGCTAAAATTTAGAGGAGAAAAAGAAATGATATATTATTACTAAAATAGAAAAAATGGGTAAAATTTGTGACAAAAAAATAACCTAAACGCGGCCCATTCTGTACCAAAAGTTTATAAGCAAATTTTCAATTTTTTTTTTTTAATTCTGATGTATTGCTATGTTTTTTTATTTTTGAAATGACCCTCAGGATAAGAAATTTTTATTTTTTTAAAAACTAGAGCACTTTATTTTAGTTATTATATAAAATTGCCTAAAACAACAGTGATTCTATTCACATAAGGGACTATAAATTTTGTAATAAAATAGTGATTGAAAATCTGAAAGTTAAAACACTTCTTCTATTATACAG
Organism: Trichonephila clavata; assembly: GCA_019973975.1. Taxonomy (NCBI): domain Eukaryota; kingdom Metazoa; phylum Arthropoda; class Arachnida; order Araneae; family Nephilidae; genus Trichonephila; species Trichonephila clavata. The sequence continues at coordinate 174,674 of BMAO01011092.1, read as the reverse complement.
AACATATTTTATGAACATGTCATTATTTTCAAAACTTTTTGAGCAATCGGTAGCCACGTTTGAGCCTTTTTTTAAAAAAACACACACACACATTTCGAGTAAAGCGCGCTTTAAAGTATGACATCTTGCTTAAAATAATGGCATATGCTCTTATTAAAACACTTGTAGTTTTTGTTCTAGAGAACGGAAAATAATAAACTTGGTATTTTTATAAAGCTAATAAAATGACCTATAAATTAAAATCATTAAAAAAAATTCATCAATTTTTGGCAAAATTCCCTATTTTAGAGTATTCGGATACCTTAAGCAGCAAAGGAAGCAGTGAACTTAATTACTAATTTAAATATTAATAATTATTAAATTAACTTTGGAGGCTAATTCCGCAGCACTGATGATTTTTCCCTGTAGGGATCTCGGCTTCTCTTCCTGAAACTCCGATGCTTCAATTATTATAAATTTAACTCTCTAACTTCAGTATCAGATTGACGACCATCGACTACCTCTCTCTCATTGCTTGACTTTCAATAGCAACTCACATTGGCATAAATCACGGTTCCTCCACGGAAAGAGATTTTATAATCACACAACAGTTAAGAGGTTTCCAGAGAGAATTAGTAGGAATCGCGAATCGGATCCGCTACATATAGACCGGAAGTCCAGCATGTGTCCATTGCGCACCCCATTGTGATTCACCCAATTTGCATATTTCCAACGGTAACATATGCGCGGAAGTGTAATTTTGCGTTCAGAATTTTGTTTCATTGACATAAATAATTGCACATTGGTTGCAAAATTTACAAAGTGAGTTCCGTAAAATCCGGAGTATAACACGCACTTTGAATACAAAAATTAAGGTCTATATTTACGAGTGCGTGTTATACTACGGGTATAAAAATGGGAGCTCTGAGAATGAAGGGGGAAAAAAGAGGAATATAAGAAAAAAATTAGAATTCTATATAGATCGAAATACTGTTTATTTAAAAGAAATGACATATTCCTTAAGAACTTAGAGGTTTGCAGATCTAGAAATACTTTTTTTTTTCAAAAGCCCCGGATAATACCTCAAATAAATGTCTTCAAAATATAAGAACATTGCGCATGCATATTTTAGGTTTCTTCGTAAAAAAGGTTTCTTCGTATACGCGTTATATCGCGATTATACCTAAAAATTAAAAATTGCAGCTTGAAAGTATGGTGCGCGACATGCGCCGGATTTTACGGTATGTTTTTTCTCTCAATATCATTTGATTTTGATACTCTGTGTATTTATAAAATTTGATAAAAAAAATATTAAAAAACCCTCAATTGCCTAAAATACGAGTCACTATATATCCAATTTATTCTATTATTTTCTTATACATTGGAGTCCCATAGTTTTTTTTTATTCCTAATGGGATACGGATTGGTGTTTTACCATTGTAGACCTAATACATCCCCCGTAAGCTGGTATCCGTTTTTAGTGCGGCACCCTATAGGCGGATACCAATCACCACAGGTAATTTTGACGCCCAATTTCCCCCCTAAAGGGAGGCACTTGAACTTTGACGCTGCGAACCTGTACTAGGATTTAATTTTTCCTGAGAGCACCCAAGCCAAACAGACACTTTAGGTATCTTTTACATGCCGTATAATCATACATACCAGGGTCGAACCCGCAACCTTGTGTGCAGAAGGCCAGTGACAAGCCAACTACGCCACCCAGCCGGCTTAGAGTCCCATAGTAGCTACTAAGAATGCTTAAAATTATTGAGTTTGATGCAGAGTTTTATTTTAGAACCTGCAAGTACTCGAAATATAAGAAAGCCTTAGGGATTGATAGATTGGGACTGATAATCTATAGAAAGAACCTGTTTAAAGTTTCAAAAATGAGGGTAGAGAGTTTAAATTATCAGATGAAACAAACTAATTCGATTAAAAAAAATAATAAAAATAACCAGTATGTTAGACCAAAATGAAAATTTTGCCTCATATCGCTACACATCATTATTGAGAAAATAACTAGATTGGTTTATTTCCATTAAGAACAGTTTCCTTCCATTACTTGTTTTCTTTTCGGTACAAAAAATGAAACATTTTCAATTTAAATTCTATTTTCCGCCAACAGATATTCGATCAATTTACCGTAGACCACCCATAACCGATCAGATTATACTTTTGCGTAAGTGAAAGCCTCGTCCAACATCATTATAACCTCGTTCCGTCCTTCAATGATGATTCGCTGTGATTTGTGGAGTCCTTTACTTAGCGGGAAGTTCGCCATTACATTTTCATTTAGCCACGCCCCATTTCTTAACGCTTCTGCAGAAAAAAATAGATGGAAATAAATGGATTTGAATATTTTCCGATCTTCGTCGTTTCTCCAAATAGCGCCATCATCTGTTGTGTCATTTTTATTCTATTAACCGTTTGTTCTATAAAAAAATTCCAAACCATTTTTTCTTTAAGATTAAAGTATCCGGTCTTATTCAGGGTACTTTTAAAAAAACATACCAAAATATTATACAGTAAAACACGTTTAACGTGAAAATGCCTAAGACGAAATATTGGTTAACACGAAATAATACAGCGGTCCCGAAAAACTACTAAGGATTTATAACAATAGATATTAATACTTAACCAGCAATATTTTTTAAAAAAAGATTTTAAAGCAGTTAAAGAAAAAGTAATAAAAGTATTACTAAAATAAACTGCTTACATTTATCTATATGGAAAATATTAAAATTTTTGTGAAAAATAGAGTTAATCTTTATATCATGTTCTTTTTGATTAGAAAGTCCAAGAGAAAACAAATAATTTCTGCGAATTACACCGGAACAGTATTTTTTTTAATAGGAGCACTTACGTTCAGCTTTCAAGGCAATCCCCACGTGAGTAGTGGGTGAAAGTAGTAGGAAAAAAAAGGTTACAGTTAACACTCCCTTGGTAGTGAGTTGAGCAGTTTCTCCTCTGATGCAAGGAAGAGAAACGTACAAGGCTTAGTGGTTGCTGAGACCTGGGGTCGGAACGCAACAAATTTAATTATTTATTAAAGTATAAAAATTTTAGAACTGTGATCCAATAAATAGAATAAGAATGTGACATAGTTATGGAATAGCAGGTCATAACTCAAAAAATATTTATGCAGTAAGAATTATATATGTTAGTGCATTCCCTAAAAAATAATGTATAAATATCAGGTTCAAGAAGTCTTATAGAAGAACATTTATAATATTTTGAAGTAGCAGACTCCACTTCTGGTATTTCTAATTTTTTTGTAATTTATTGCAACTCGGCCTCTAGGTAACATAGAAACAAAATGAAATATGTTTTATAAAGCCGAACGATTGCTCTGTTCAATAAAATTTATAAAATATTGTGTTTTGGTAGAAATTGGTCATTTTAACAATGACTTAACGTATACCCCCGCACTGGTGAGGCAGTGATTCTAGGGGGCCCAAAGTCTGACTGATGTCAAGTACGTATTTGTTCTTGGGGCCCAAAAGTTGACTTGGCACGGGGTTCCCTTATATTCTCAGATACGCCTCTGTATTTCAACGTGTTCGGATACCTTAATACTTTTTTTTTTGCGCACTTAATCTACTATTTAGTTGTTGTTGTGTGTTTTATACCGAGATACATTTGAATTGGGATAGAAACATACAGTACAAACGCAGAGGAATGACTTTTTATTACAAACGATAATCCCAGCATAGAACAGAAGGGGTGCGTTGCTTTCTATTCGAGATGGGAATCCATTTCAGGTGAAAGATTGCATCCATGCCTTATTCGGGATTCGAACCCGAGCCCACTCGGTTACAAGCCAAGGGTCATATCCACCATACTGGCTGGGCAGCCTCTACTATTTAGTAAATTGAGGAAATTATTACGAACACATACACACAACTATTAAAATTCAAAGAGAAAACTCGAGTTTTTATTTACAGATTTCCACCAATCGGATATTTATTACTATGATTTGAATATATCATCTACTTCCGAAATTAATTTTTTGCAGTTATTGATTAGGTTACAAATCAGGAATCGGCAACCTGTAGCACGCGTTACAATTTGCAGTGGCATTCTACACTATTCTACAAATTTGTCAATTTTTGAATGGATGGAAGTTTATAAATTTGTAATGGACCTTATTCGGCAAGCATCTTCCAAATTAGGTACATTACGGAATTACGAAAAAATCTGAAAGATAGCTTAAGATAAATTCACAGAGCTATTTTCTAAATTATTGAATGTCATTTTCGGCGAGATTTAAATGTTTGAAAAGAGAATGTTTCGCATGTAAAACTCTTTTGCCCGCTTTTGATTCTTCACACATCTAGGGAGAAAAATTTTTTCTCATATGAAGAATATTTCGAATCTGCAAAGAAGTTGTTTAAAAACTGAATGCTCGGAATCGTGTCAAATTTAAAATCACAAATTATACCCCTGATTTTGCGATATGGAAGTAGAGCACTAGAGGTCCGCAGTAAAAGATTTATTTATCTTTTTATTTTACTATAATGAAGGGGAATACTTATATTTTTTTCTTGTTTATTTCTTATTTTAACAAATATGTTTAAAAATACACAATAAATGTACAATTTAATTTTTTCAAAATTTTTGGTGAAGAAAATAGCTGTATTTTTTGCTGTTTATGTTCAGAAATATCTTTAAATGATGCAAAATTAATATATATTAAAACTATAAATCTATATTATTGGCATCTACTCCCTAACTCTGCATGTATTATCACAGGAATGGAATTGTTTCACAAATGCCCTACTGTGTGACGCGCTGAATCCTATTGGTAGATTGGTTTGGCACGCCACAGCTGAAAGGTTGCCGACCCCTGTTATAGATCCTAGTAAAAATTTAACATCTTGCTCCCGAAGGGTTAAAAGATTAAAATCGCTTTCGCAAGGAACAAAAAAAAAAAAAAAAAAAAATGTTTGAAAACCGTTTTGCCTCCCGCTTTTTCTGAAATTAGCGGATCCTTATATAAAACCAACTGACTTCCTTTAACCTCAAAAAAAAAAAAAAAATACCAGTTTATCCACGGAAATGTACGGTATACTTTATATTATAAACTAAACTCAGTAGTGCAACAGCCCTTGAGGGCCAAGGTCTACTGTGCCCATCTCAGTGTTCGTGACCTTGGGCGCTGAGGAACATTAGCAGATATTCTGATCAGGTGCTCAGTCTGACGTGAAACCCCCAGTGTTTTGTTCCCGAGCAAGCTTGATATTTATCGACCCACTGAAGGGATGAACGGCTGAGTCGACCTTGCCCAATCCGGGATTTGAACCCTGAACTTGGGGTGTGAAAGCGCGGTACGTTCCCTCTCAGACACTGGGCTTCATTACCTATTATAACAGATTATAATTATAGATTATCATCATTATGAATATAGATATTACCAAAATACGTGATTATTCTCGGGATTTTATGCTGAGGGGTTGAAATTGTCGGAGTTCAAACTGAGAAAGACAGTTTAAAAGGGTGCTGGCTCAGGTTTCGTCCTTCTTACCTGAGCGTGTGAGAGTTACATTAACGACGACGGACCTCATAATTTGAAGCCATGGTCAAGTGACGAACATGACACCTGAACTAGCACCCTCTCTCCAAACTTCCACACACCACCACACCATCAATGGGAAGACTTTGAGCCTAGATAGATTTAACGTGTATCGGCCCCTCTGCACGGTGGATTTTCAGCGGTACAAGATTCGAACTCATGACACGACAGCCACTAGTCCGTTACCTTGACCACTAGGTTAACACGTCCATTTTCCCCATTTGACCGTGATTCAAACATACGAGCTCTGTCACTAATAACCCAACTATTGCTCCTAACTGTAATACCAGTCAGTAGTTATATCAATGCATCCCATAGGATTAACTGCCTTTGAAAAATAATAAATAAATAAATTATAGTTTTAGAAAAACTTAAAAAAACACCTTTTTATAGTTAATTAAACTCAGTTATAACTTGTTCTTTTAGTTGCCAAATCTGGAAATGGGATCTAAAATAAGTCACCAGATGAGGGATGGGATCTGAAAACGGGAAATCGTTAATCCTGATGATCCTGATCAGGACAATGGAATAAAACTATTAAATCATTGTATCGTCATCGGTCCTGGACAAGTGAGCAAAGTTTCGAGAATTAATCTGGCCTTTTAAAGGGGGTAAAAATGGAGTTCAAAGATTCCGTTACATACAAGTGAAGTTTATAAAAGCGTGGGGTACTCGTTATATTTCTTACTAGCTCTATTCCGAAATGCTGAGTTAGTGTAAACTGTAGTACAAAGCACCCACGCTTTTACCACAATGACATTCATTTTCTCGTTCATCATTTTATTCTTATATTAAGAATTATTTTTTAGTTCAATTCACTATAAAAGCGCGGTTTTTAGTTTTTTTTTAAAACTATAATTTATTTTTAATTTTTTAGTTCGATCTACAATAAAAGCGTTATTTTTTTGGTTTTTTAAACAATTTATAATTCATTGATGAATCAATCATAAATGCGTCATATTTTTTAGAATCTGGAATACCCACTGGCGTTTTCACTTTAGGGTTGTTTCTTTATCTTTTAGTCGCCAAATCTGAAAATGGAAAATCGTTAATCCCGATGATCCTGATCAGGACAATGGAACAAAATTATTAAATTATTGTATTGTCATCGGCCCTGGACAAGTGAGCAAAAATTCGAATTAATCTGACCTTTTAAAGTGGGTAAAAATGGAGTTCAAAAATTCCGTTACATACAAGTGAAGCTTACAAAAGGGTGTTAAAAACGACTGACACGCTTCCTTGGTTCCCCATCAACATTCCCGTTGCGAATAACTCTCACGGTGCGTCTAGTGTAACGTTAATTAGTTAGTACTCTAATAATCAATCAGTCTGATGTACAACTCTAACTTAACTTTTAATAAGTTAAAAATAAAATTATACACAGTACTTCTGGTTCATATATATGTGCAACCAATTTGAGAAAGAGCGCCCGTTTGTTGATTTAATTTCTTCCTCGGGTCATTGTTCCTGTTGTAATAACCTAGGAACCCACTTGATGGATGGCTGTCTAATGCGCATGACCTAGCAGGTAACGTCAATTAAAAAGTTGAAGATGGCTTCAACAAAGGATGATTAGGTCATAACAAATTAAACATTAGCAATAACATTCGTTTTGGACTGCTGCAATTGGCAAATCCCTTTGATATGGTGCATGTTCAGTGAGAAAACAACTTGGTACAATTGCACTTGCGCATAAATTAATTGCCGTATAATCCGCCGCATAACGGGTACTTTTAACACAAATAACACCGGTAAAAACCGAGTTTTTAAACATAGGTTTACTTTCAAACTTCACACTTTGCGTAACATCGTTTTTTTTATACCTTAAATTTTAAGAGCGAAAGGGAACGTTGAGTCAAATAGGCTCAATTCGGGACGGTCACTTTTGATGAAGACAAACACGTATTCTCTATTGCAAGAATGCCAACCTTTTTGCGAAGAATGCCAAAATCTGATAAAAAAAATTATGCGTGCCACTTCAAACTTTTCCAACAAACAAGAAAATGAAAAGGAGGGAAAATGGCTTGATTATGGAACTTTTAAGCAAATAGCACATATACGCAAGTCTAAATAGTGGAAACTCAAAAATTATATAATCAATAAGATAAAACTACAAACTTAAGTTTTATTGCAAAAAATTTTTTTCCAGTTTCAATTAGTTAGGTCAGGTATAAAATAAAAATGAGTAACTAGAAAAAATTTAATTCTAAATAATTAATAAACAGTCCGTACTTTTTTTCTTAATGTGATTTTTCAATCTGTAGATTTTTTACTGAGTCATCCACATTAGTATTAGCTCTCTAAGATGATAACAAAATCGGTTTGTTTTAGGTGCGTATCAGTTACTCTTTTCTCCAAAATCGAGACAAAAAAGCAAAAGTGCGTTCACAAACGAAGATATACGATCAATCAGGATTGGAAAAGAACAATGTTTTCCTTGTAATCTTCGATCTAAATTTTTTAAATGTCTTAGAGCCTAGGTTCTCTACGTGGGTGATAATGCCCCCTTGTGGACGTTTGAGGCTTTCAGGAGGGCAATGAAATACCCAGAGAAAATTAGGAGGCGTTGAGATGGCACGGTGGGCTTGGACAGATTAACCAAATATAGTCAAAAAAGACTAAAAAAAACACGCTGATTATGTACTAACAAAAGTAAACTTTAATACTGTTTACCTTATGTCGATTGTATGTACTTTTTTTTATTGAGAACATTTATAAACCCCATGCACCCCACAATGTATCACACAGGGGCTTACAACACACAAAGGTAAGATTACAACACAAACATCCATGCCTTCTCCGGGATTCAAACCCATGCCCTACGGCACCGCAGTCAGTGTCACTATACCGGATGGGCGTAGATTGTATGTATTTAAATCATTTCTATATCACATGTACGAAAATTTACATATTTCGGTAGATCGGGAAGTGGATGAAAAACTTAAAGATTTACATTACATTCAGACCTACATTAAATTGAATGATATAGTGCATTTTAATTTCTGCAGAGGACGTGTTTTCTTTGTCTGTGAGTAGTAGGAAAAATGCTTCTTCCACTGCATTTCATTGCGCATGTTATCCAAGAAACATAATTAAATGTGTTTACTAAGAATTAACGTGTTTCTTTAAAAGCTGAAACTGTCAATTTATATTTATTTCGAAAGCAATAGTTTATTATGAATTACTTCATATCATCAAAAACCCTGTCTGTCTTTATAACAGATAAACTAAAACTTTTATTCCACTCTTTTAAATGAAGAAATTCAGTAGCTTTTCAATTACAACAATATGTCCTATCTATGACTAAAATATATAATATTACGCATTTAAATATATTTGTGGCAATAGCTATTTCAGATTAGCAAGTAAAAAAAATTGAGGCTTTAGACAAAAAATAAAATTTAAAAAATATATTCTATTAGTAATAGAATATTTTTTTAAATGTACTCTCGTTTTCACCATGTATTATGTACACTGTTATTTCTCTAGGGTGGGAGGGGGTGGTATCGAAATATTCCCTAGAAAAGGGGACGGTATCGAAATATTCACAAATAAAGGGGGCGCCTGTTCAAAAAAGGTTGGGAACCTATGTCTTAGAGACGGGGTAGGCATTGCGTCGATCGCGATCGACCGATGGACCGTCAAGACATTTTCGGGTGACCGCCTGAAAATTTTACCAGTTAGTAATTATATAAGGAAAATTCAAGATTGGCTGACAGTACGCAGACTAAGTCTTCTACTGACTGTAACAACGAAAATTAACTTTAGATAAAAATGTTTTATTTTTGAATGTATTTTGAATTGTTTCATAATATATAAATGCATCATTCGATATAATTATATTTGGGGCTATTATTATGATCGAGTTTGTATCTTGCATTTTGCTCTAAACGCGGTTTTAAAAGTGTTGTTTTTTTATTTTAGTTCTGTAGGTGTGTATATATATATATATATAAGTACATATTCCGTACTTATTATTAAGTTATAATAACCTTTTCCTTACCTCACCACACCTACAACTTTGGGCAGTGGCACACACAAGAATTTTTGAAGGGGGGGGGGAGGTCGAGGGTTGAAGGTCTACCATTTTCGTATCATACCACAATACGCAGCCAAACATATTTTTTTGATTTTGTCGATTGTTGGGAACAAAAAACAGCAAAAAATTAATTACTAAATAAATAATTAACATTAAAAAATAAAAAAATTACTAGTATCAAATACTTACGTACTATATACATGGAACTATAATGAATCGGAAAACAAATGAAGGATTATGAGGGAGGGTCCGTATCCGTGGACCCCTCCCCGCCCTTGTGTGTGCCACTGACATTGGGTGGACCGCAACTCCTTGAAAAAATTAGAAGTAGCCCGTACCAGGAAAAGTCTGCTCACCCCTGTCTTAGAGTATCGGTAATAAAAACTAAATATCAAAGCCTATATATATATATATATATCTTCATTCTTGACAAACAAGCACTCACTGGGCAGTTTTCATTGTTTTCTTCCATATATTTAAAAAAAAATACGCTTCGTCAAATTCCAGAATCTTACGAATGCACCTTTGGAAAACCAACTCTCATAACAATGAAGGAGTGTTGTCTACATTATAATTTTTTATTGTAATTTAATTAAGTGTAGTTAAAATGAAATTTGGTGATTTGTTTTGTCTGAGACAACCACCTTTTCCAATTAAAGAAACTAGTATTTAATATATTTTCAAAATTTTTAATTTTTCCATAACTTTCCACGTGCCACTCTGTGGCATGTCTGAGCGTGCTGCTGGTTGGCCACCCTTGTTCTATTGAATGCAAAACAGGCATCAAATTAATTGCACTTGTTATTCCATTTGTGAAATTTAGATAAAATTTCATATTTTCAGATTGGGAAAAAATGTTAAAGTAATATTAAAAAATTCAGCACAAAAATTTTAAAATTTATAAAAGATATCTTAGCTTATGCATGTGTTTTTATATAAAATGCATTTTGTTTACTCATGTACACAATAATTGTTAAAAAATATGTAGTTTTTAACACCCTTTTATAAGCTTCCCTTGTATGTAATGGAATCTCCGAAATTAATTTTTACCCCCACTTTAAAAGGTCAAATTAATTCGAAATTTTACTCACTTGTCCAAGACCGATGACAATACAATAATTTAATAATTTTGTTCCATTGACCTGATCAGGATCATCGGGATTAACGATTTCTCGTTTTCAGATCCACCCCGCCTCTGGCGGCTCATTTCAAATCCCCTTTCCAGATTTGGCGATTGAAAGATTAAGTTACAACTTAGTTCGATTAACTATAAAAGGAGGTTTTTAGTTTTTTTTAAAACTATAATTAAGAGAGAGTTTCTGCAAGGAGTAAAAATAGGCTACAACGAAGCGCATGGACTGATTAGCTAGAAACATAATTGTATTAATTGGGTGATTGTGTGACATATCACATGCGATTTTAAACTGATTGACTAGAGACACGTGGTTATCATTGTCAAGTGAAAATGACGTCACATGAATTGAGCCAATTGAATTTATTTAATAATTAATTTTTATAATTTAATTTTACGAGAGGGTAGCTGAATTTGCTGGTTTCAATATTCATCTGTTTCACGTTGTAAACAATCGGGATTATGAGTAAAATTTAATTCTTTAAATAAATGGTTTGAATAATTAATTTTCATTAATATTTAAATTATTGTATGTCATCCGAAACAATCGTGTGTCAAATTAGAACTTTAAAAAGATTTAATTTTAAATTTTATGTCAGATTTTTTTTTTTATTTAAACTTTTTTTGTAATTGAATTGTAACTTATGTCACGACTAAATATTTTAATAGCTATTAAAATGTAATATCCTGAGTGCTTAAACATTAGCATGAATAAAATAATTGTCGAACGAAAACAAATCGCAAATTTGGCCTCTTCATTTCAACCTAAACAGCCTTTTTTTTAAAAAAACTCAAGGTATCCGACTACCTTAAAATTGTGAATTTTGCCAGAAATTGACAATATTTTTTATGATTTTATTTTATAGACCATCTTTTAGCCTTATAAAAGTATCAAGTTTATTACTTTCTCTTTGCTAGAACAAAAACTACACGTGTTTTAATAAAAGCAGAGGCCATTACTTTGAGCAAGATGTCATACTTTAAAACGCGTTTTACTCGAAATGTGTTCTTTTTAAATGTTCAAGCGGGGACAGTGAGTGCTCAAAAAGTTTTTAAAATAATGAACTGAAATTTTTTGTATGTGTTCTGTATAATATAGTAGAAGTGTTTTTACCTTCAGATGCATCAATCACTGTTTTATTACAAAGTTTACAGTCCCTTATGTTAATATAATCAATGTTATTTTAAACAATTTAACATAATAACTCAGACAAAGGGCTCTAGTTTTTGTAAAAATTAAAATATCTCTTATCCTGAAGGACATTTCAAAAATGAATAACATAGCAATATATCAAAATTAAAAAATTGAAAATTTGTTCATAAACTTTTGGTACAGGATGGGTCCCGTTTGTTAATTTTTGTAAGTTTTACCAATTTTTCCCCACATTTTTTAGTAATAATAATTTCTTTTTATCTTCTTAATTTTAGCATATTTTTCTTAAAATGCACTAAGCAAATCTAAAAAATAAATAAAAAATCCCCATATCTCCGATTTTTTAAAAAAAAAAAAAGTTGTCGCAAATAGTCTAATACCTTAAGGTCAGAATTTCGAATAAAACATTCTCACGTAAATACTTTTATGTAATGAAAACAGAATTTTTCTGTAGGACTAACGCTACTGGATGGTAGATGCGAGTCTTTTGTATTTTAATACATATGGTAATACCTCGAGTTACGCTACCCCGATTTACGCGGTTTTCACAAATCTCTTCGATTCGTCTTTTTTTTCTTTAAGGGAAAAAAAACCTCTAATGAAATTGGTAACCTGATGAAATTGGTAATGTGATTGAAGAAATTACCGATCTTGCCAGACAAATAAACTTAGAAGTGGATAGTGATGACGTTTCAGAATGGCTGGATTCCCACAATCAGGAGCTGACATTAGAGTAGCTCATAGAAATGCAAGAGCAAGAAATTGAAGAACTTGAGCCTGTAGATCCAGTTTAATCAGAGGATGAAATGACGTTTGGGAATTTGACAGAGGGCTTCAGAGTTTAAATGAAAAAGGTTTACAAATTTTAGAAAATACAGACTCTAACAAAGAGAGTATATTTTTCCATCGAAACAAAAAAATAAAAAATTATTAGAAATCTACGAGGAAATTTTGCGTCAGAAAAAAAAATCTTTTGAGCCAGCAGACCACTTTGTCAAATATTATGAAACTTTCTGCATCAAAATAATTTCGGTTTGTGATTTTGTATTTGTGTTGTGTTGTTGTTGTTTCTAATGCCACCTGTCTGACGGTGTCAGCACGAAATTCATCGTGTCAAGGGGCTAGGATGTAAGCCTGACGTTAGCTTTTAGCCCCGTGCAGGTGACAGTACGATTTGGCTCGGTTCATACACGATAGGTGGCGGCACCACCTATTTCCACCTCCACAATTTAGGCATGGAACTGGAGGGGAGGGAAATATTCGCCAGCCCCCTGGACCCGTGGTTGCTGCTACGACCGCCCACAAGACTTTCGGACCCACAGATTTAACGAGCACGTACTCCGTGTGTACTCGGAGGGTATTTGGTGACATCGGGCATCGAACCCAGGTCTTCCGGTTTAGCTTCCGATGCTCTAACCACTAGGCTACCCACGGCCCTAAGATTTTATTAAACATTTTTTCTAAATCAGTTGTTCCCAAAGTGGTCTATATCGACCCACAGGGATCCTCATTAGCGAAAATTATTTTGGGGGTTCATGAGTTTTCATTAAACTAGATCTTTACTTGAATTTTAAGAGAAAATTTAATCAAGCGGAAACCATATTTTACTAATTTAACAGATTTATTTACTAAATTTAATGAGGTTAATTTGCACTTACAAGGTGACAGCATAAATTTTATTAAAACAAGAACTATTTCAGCTTTTTTTTCCAGAATTAAGCAAAAGAAGTATACTGGAGGTCACGAATCCCCCCCCCCTAAATTTGTCACAGGCAATCTGTCAAGACGTTTTAACGTACATTCACCATTTGAATGCCTTTTATTCAGATTTTGAAACTAGATTTGAGAATGCTTGACAATGGTAATTACCACAGCACAAGAAATGAACTCATATGGTCACATAGGGGAAAAAATGTCACATTACAATAGGAACTGATTGAAATAAGCGCTAACGAGATCTTAAAGTGAAGTTTAGAAACGGATGTCAGCAATTTTATGTTTAAAAAGACAAACCTGTTATTTGTCCCGAGTTATGGAATATCGTAAAAAAGTTTTTAATTGCTTTTCTTAGAGAGAAGGAGTTTCAGCGCGGTTGCCAATCTACAAAACAAAAAATGGGGGGGGGGGACTGGACATTACTAACAGAGTAGATTTAAGATAAAGCGTGACGAGATTGATACAAAATGTTGAAAATTTGTTACTGTAGCATCAGATTCATCCCTCCCATCAAAATCATTTGTTTGTTTAGTTATTTTATGTAACAGCTACTCTTGGTGTATTAATTAACTTTTAATTTAATTAATTAATATAGCTTTTTAAGTTTTAAACTATGATATATTGCGGTTAGAAATCTAATTCTTTTAAAGTAGTAGTAGTACCAGCTATCAAAAAGACATTTAAGTTGATATATTTGCAAAAATTCAATATTAATTAAGCAGGGGTCTACCCAAAGCCGAAAAATATGGCAAGGGGTCTATGAGACAAAAAAAAAGTTTGGTAACCTTGTTTTGATTTAAAGCCACCCCTTACACTACTACCTCCCTGTCTATCTGCAAATACTGCAGGATGTGTAGGCGGACTTAAATGATCCAAAGACATAATTGTAATTCAAATAGATTTATTGATTCTTATCAGCAAATACGTTTAGACACACACTAATCAATTTAAGAAAAACGAAAGAGAGTGGAGTAACTAAGCGAGGAATCACTACTAGCGGAATATTCAGAATATCAACTGAATCTCTAGGAAAGCTTAAACGCGCACAATTACAGCTTCGCCCCGTGCGAATTATCTCAACATCTCAAATAAAATCACTGACCTTATATTGGGTTGTTCGGAAAGTAATTTCGTTTTTTCCCGACAGAGGATTTAATTGTATTTTTTTTGCACCCAACTTCACATTTAAGCCGTATAATTTTTATATGCTTTGAGAGCTCATATAGCAAGGCTTGTGTGTGAAAAATTCCAATTAATTCTACGCAGTAGTTTTTGGTTGGTGCCCTTTTAAACATGGAGAGCGATAAGCAGCATTTTCGACATATCTTACTGTTTTACTACAGAAAGGGTAAAAATGCTGTTTAAGCCAGAAAGAAATTGACAGGTGTGTATGGAGAAGGTGTGTTGAGAGTACGCCAACTTCGTGCTGACGTCTCGATCTTTAATTCACTTAACTTCACTCTTCCTATCACTTAACTTTTTAACTCGCAAAACCCGAACTTATATAATATATCTTATTTACATAAATCACGCCTGGCTCTCGGTGAAGAATGGTTGAAACAAAAAAAAATTGTCTTAAGGAAAATAGAGGAGGTTAGTCAAAGACCGTATAGATCCGTCACAACCTCTGTTCTAAATTTTTTTTCCGACTCCGGTTCGCATTAAAAATAATTTATGGGAAATTATACCCCGACTTACGCGAATTCGACTTACACAGTTTTTACTCAGTCTCACCTATCGCTAAGTTCGGGGTATTGCTGTATTTTAAAATTCCATGTGTAACACACGGTATAGTTCCAAGACCGAAATGTAGGTGCCGCCATTACAATATGGGCTTGGACCGGAAGTGTGACTGTACGAAACACTGTAGTACCGTCAGAGAGAGTTTGGATCTGGACAAGCGTGCGTTCCCCATTTCGATGTCCAATCCTGGACTATGTAAACTTTACTTATTTTCTCTAAATGTTTGTCTTGTAATTGTCTAAGTGTCTGTTCTTTGTAACTGTGCTATCTTATGTCATTAAATATATTAATTTACCCCGAGATTCTATTAATTACATTTGGTTACCCCAAGTAATGACGTAAGCGGCAGATTTTTTCGAAACAAAATGCCAGAGTTTTTTAAAATTCATGCGCGCTCATTTCAATGAATAACAACTATATACAAAAAACCGAAAATGATACAAGTGAACAAATTATATATATAAACTTTTATTCCCACATTAGTTGAGTCTAAAAAAAATTCTCCCCACAGAACAGCATGCCGGAAATACTATTCCCGCTTTGTGATGTTTTACATAAAATTCAAATTGATGCTTTGATTATCATGCAAAATTGAAAACAAATCGTATTTCCTGGGGAAAAAAATGTTGTAACTTTCGCTCTAGGTTTTTTACATGCAGTAAATAAAAAGAAGAAATATATTAAATTATCGATGCCAATCCTATAAATAGAAACTTATGACAAAGAATCCACCGAAGCGGACGGTAAGAAAGGATATCTTGGACATCTGTATCTGTACCTCTTGTTTTTGACATTTCAACCATGGCCTTACAAATGATAAAGTTGGAATCGGTCAGTTGTGAGTTCGGTTCAATAAACTGTCTAAAATAGACGTCTGTTTTTTCTTTAAAAAAAAAACGATTTATTTCTTCTTCTTTTTTGCTGTAAAGCTAATATAATTTGGTGTGTCTAAGACAACCCTTGTATTGTTTAGGATCGTTTGGAGTGTTTTGGAATGTTGGACCTCAGAAAAAATACAGGAAATGGTATTAGGAAATTATGTTGAATGAGGTGTTTTTTTTACCGTTTCTTTTTTTTTAACTTATGCTTTTTGACCTAACAAATTGGATATGATCCTATACATTTAAAAAAAAATTAAATAAAGTGACATATATCGAATCGTTCCACTTGTAATTCTAAAATTTAAATTCGTGTTTTAATACTTATTGTTCTCATACAAAAACCATTGCTATTTTAATAATATTAATGTTACGGTCAAAATGATTTATCTGTTACTATTAATAATAACCAACTAAGCCGATTAAAGTGAATAATTTATCGGAATTTATTACATTTACCGGTTAATATAAATAATTAGCTGGTACACCCGTTCTTCGCACGGGTGAATTGAAAAATTAAGCAATACAGATTGTGTGAAGGATAAAGAAGTTTTTAATGAGTTAATTTTACGTGAATTGCAAATTAAACAGAAAAGCTTTTTGCATATCTCAGCTGAACGAAAAAAACATATTTGTTAAATTTAAAGTCTGAAGGTGTAATAGCTGATAAAAAGGATTTTTTTTTAATTTATAACGCCCCGTAACTCTCTTGTGAGTCGGTTTTTGAAAACACCCTCCTAAGCTGATCTTTGCTCAGCAAAAGTAATACATTGTAACAAATTTTGTGTAGTGAATGTTTAAAATAGTATAAATAATTTATATCTAGATGTGTAATATGTTAATATTACTTTCTATTTTATTTATTTTATGTTAAAATTGTAAGATTCGCAAACAACGCCGTTCCTTACATTATAATGGCAATTCTCAATGGAAACATAGCGAAATGTTGGCGATAGAGCCAAGTTGGCATCCTTTTTGGCTACCACGTTGGCAACTTAGCGATTGGTTGAACGGTGCAGAAGTTGATATGCTGTAGCGCAATCTGGTGGGGGGCTGCTACAAAGAGGATAGCACGAAAACCTTCCCCATAAAAAAATACATATACATGCTAATTTTCATTGTGATCGGTTGAACGGTGTTGGAGGGAAACGATTTCATATATACAAACATCCATTTATATAATATAGATATATAGATTACCAATGAAGTTTGGTCAATGCAATGATTTTCAATACAATTGGCTCGAGGTTGCCAATGCTCGTGTATAATCGTAATTTTTCGCTCCAACAACTAGACGATATCAGTTACTTATTTACTTTCGATGTAGACAAAGACGTCTTAAGGCATGGGCCCAAGCCCAGAGCCTCACCCTCGAGGGGGGCCTCGTTTCATTCATGACTCTGTCTTAATAAGATCATGATCCGGATAAATTTAATGAGGTCAAATATTATTCCTCTACATATTTTCCGAACGTAAGGAATTTCAAACTGCATGTAAACTGGAAAAAGTGGTAAGACTGTATTATTATTATGTGATGACCGATATCTATGTTTAGGCCTAGGCCAAATACCATAAACAATCATTCAACTTATTTAGTCGAAATACGGCCATTGTGGTCGAGCCGGTTTGTGCCTAGGTTTTTGTGATTGAGGGTCGTGCACATTTGTTTGTTTCAAATTACCATTTGAACAAGTATTATAAGACAATGCATGTCATATACTGCATACATTTAAAGATCTCGGATAGGGTCCCATGGCCTCAGAAAATCTTCAAGATTTCTCGGGACCTAGGGCCCCAAGGAATCTTAATACATGTGCGTTGTTCATTTGTTGTGTGAATATCTTGTGTCTAACGGTTTGATTTCTTTGTACGTAGTTGCCAGTAAGACGTAAGTGTTTGTTTTTTTTTTGTCAGCTTTTCGAGTTGTTCTTTTAAGTTTTTCGTCGATTTAACTGTAATTTAATCATAATGGAAGATGATTTAAAACTAATGTATGTTATGTTTTAACTATCATTTAAACCTGCTCAAATGGGAAAAAAAGGTAAAACCATCAATTATTTACAAGAATTCAGTATAGTTCGTTTATTGAGAAAGGGGCGTCTTACAGCATGGGCCAACTGGGCCCGGCCCCAACGTCTCACCTTCGCTGAAGGCTTCGTTTTGTTCTTATTCCTTTTTCATAAGATCTTGATCTGAATAATTTTGATGTTCGAATATTATTCCGGTACATATTCTCCGAAAAACAAAGAATTTCAAACTTCATGTCTACTGACAACAGTGGCATGACCGTTATGTGATAACCGTTGTCAATGCCTAGGCCTAATACCATAAACTATCAGTCAAATCATTCAGCCAAAATACGATCGACGGTTTGGGCCGAGGTTTGTGAGATTGTCAGCCATGCACCTATTTCACACTTTACCTAGTTATTCTATGAAATAACTAGGTATTTTATGAAATAATTAAGGATAGACCGTTAAAGAGTGAAAAATAAACAACTTCAAAGTTATTTTATAATTTAATTGATCGTAAATAAAAAAGTCTCTAAAATGCTAAAGTCTCTCTAAAATACATTTTATCACTTTTGTGGATGAATAATTGATAAATAATAAGGGAAAGCAGATGATATAATTTATTATTGCTCATATTGCTAACATTAGTTAAACAGAAAGGGGGAGAATACGTTGCAAAAATAGATTATATTTAAATATTGTCAACAAAAATGCATGCTGGAAAGAAAAACTGTTGCTTCTTATAAAAATATTATGTAAACTTTTTTGAACAAAAATGTAAGAGAATATTAATTTAAATTTTATGAGATACCTTTATATTTTACTTTTCATTATTTATTTGAGCAAGGATTTCTGTGAGGACACTTTGGATTGGACTGCTTATTATTTTTGAAACAAGCCCACTTTTTATGATTACACATTTTTTACACGAGCACCTTTTAAATCCTTGTCCAGTACCGCAACTTTGAGCTGTGACATATACTGAATTGTTTTAGAGTACAATTGTTTTATTTGGTCATCTCTTGTTCCTAGTCAGAAAAATCCTTCCTAAAGCAGCTAGAACAGGTTCAAAGATCTTTCGAGAGCCGTATTTCATACTTTAAGGATCAAATAATCGTTATTCTATAGAATACCTAGTTAAATCGTAGAATTCAATGATTTTATATACTTTAACTGACTTGTCTAGTTATTTCATGAAATACCTTGTTATTCTATGAAATAACGGATTTCACATTTCAACGGGATCACACATATAAATTTCGAAGGCTATTTTCTCCGAATTGACTGTCCATTCGGCGCTATTACTTGGAGTGTTGAACACGCTGAAGAAGTACTAGTGTCACTCAAAGTCTCGTACCTAAATGAATTTCTCATGCCGTGTCCTCACTTTGTCAGTCAAATTTTAGATATGCCATAATTCCATTCCAAAATCTAATAATGCATAAAAATTTATTTTTCAAATCCTTTCTTCGAAGGACACGTGACGGAGCTTAATAAATGACAATCCAAGCAACGTGATTTTTGCGACAATCTTTAAAAGTGAAAGTCTTAAGATTTTTCTAAGTTTAAAAATGTAAAATATACCAACACTAAAGAAATTTTGAAATATAAAATCAATTTATACTTTTTTGTAAACATTCCGCATTCGGCAAGTATTCTATAAAATTTTGTATACAAATCTACGAACACTTGCACGATATTTACAAAAGTAACTGACCACTTACGCTAAACAATTCCAGGGCGAGAAAAAAAAATGGCAAAACTTTCTTTTTCCCTAGAAACGCAAATTCTGAAATAATGTTGGTTTTTATACCCTTTTTCTCATTTTTATTGTTGCACAAAAAATTTAAAACTCCATTTTACACTCAAAAGCCTGAAACTACAAAAATATTCTAAAGCACATTGGTTAAATAAAAATTTAAAGTCACGATGATTCGTGGAATTCTACCAACCAAAATAATTCTGAAAAGATGCAAAAAATAAACACATGAGAAACTCTGAACTGAAAGTTTAATTTTTATTGCCCTTAATTTGTTTAATTTCCTTTAAAAAAAATTCTAACTCTTGAGGTTGTTTTATCTAAACATATTCACGCGCACGAATTGTCAAAAATTATGGAACATTTTAATTCAAGCCTTTCTACCATTCGCTATATCTATGCCCAAAATTGCGGGGGGAAATATACAAAACGAAAGACTTTTTCCTTTTATTTAAGCTGTTGAATAATTCAAAAACACGTAATGTCTAATAAACATTACAGTTCTAACAAATATCTAAGAGTTTTTCAAAAGTCACGATATTTCACAGAATCGCACCTGTTGAGCTAATTCTAAGAAAAATATGTTCTCTTTTCCAAAAATTTTTGAAAAAAATTGCAAATGTACAAACATTGTTTATTTATTTTAATCTTGGAAAAATATATATTTTTAGATATTTAAATTCTATTTTATTGAGTAAAATTGTTGAAACTTGCACGATTTTAGAATATTCTTCAGTTTTATAATATTCTAGAAACAGTGTTGTTGTGGTCACTGACATTATCTTTTGCTAGTAATAAAAATTCGCAAAAGAAAGGAAGTATTAGTATGTAGCATTTTTCAATAAAAAGAATAAAAAAAAGAGAGACTTGATTATATATGCCCAAACGACTTTTTCTTCTATTTTTCTTTATTCCTTTTTGCCAGAAATGGTTCCATCGTTATCAGCTATCTGCAGAAAAGAACAAGAAGGGAAAAAAAGAATTCTCTGTACTATCGGCATAAAAAAGGCATTTCTTTTACAATCTCGCAGTACATAACAATAAATCCTTATCCCAACTTTCGCGATATTAATCCCTTTTAAACCCATAAATGGAATGCTTTCGCTTTTTTCGAACAAGCTAGTTCTTGTACTTATCCTCAGCGAAGAAAAAAGGCTTCGCAAAAAATTCCAACGCCAGTGTTTCAGTTGCAAAAGCTGAAAAGGATTTTCCGTGCAAGGTCGACGAACTCCGTGTTTTAGTTCAAGGTCTTTGTCTGAACTTGACAAGGACACTTGAGACGGCGCCATCTGGAAGAGAAAAGAGGAACTTAATCTCTTTATTGTTTTGAGTTCCTGAACAGAATTTAAAAGTTAATGCTTTCGGTTTCATTGGATGGGAGAAAAAAAATTGAATTTCCTTTAAAACCTATATTTTGCATCTACTCGCGTGTTACGAATACTGTTGAGTTTTCTGTTTCAACAGTAAGTTCTCATAGAATTTGTTTAAAAAATTGATTTTATTTTTGTTTTCGTGAAAAAAAGCAAGCTTCAACTGAAAAAATAAGACTTTGAAAAATGTAGTGTTGAATTTGAACAATGAAACTCTTATTTGAAAAAGGCATTATCCAGTGATTTTAATTTTCTTTTTATACGTTCTCTGAAGTTGAAAAGTTTGTTTTTGAAAAGTAAATTATTGGGCTTTGAAACTTGCTTGCATTTTTTTTTAGTTGTCTTTTTATGTTTTTAAATTTATTTTCCTTTTGGAAAGTATTCAGTATAAAAAAATTCTATTTATAATTTTTGTTTGAAACTTATCCATCTAAGAATATATCTCAAAATTGTTTTAGAGTTTTCAAAATTAAATTTTCGACAGAATTGTAGATGTATAAATTATAAATGACTGGTATGTAATTTAAGATTTTATATTTTTTATGAACATTTTATGAATGGAACATCATGAAAATCAATTGTTTAGATAATTTTAGAGATACAAATTACGGAATTTGACCTTAAAGTTAAATTTTTTATAAACTACACTTTTGTAAGCTAAATTTTCAACTTAATGTGGATAAAATTTACCTTTCTTGCAAAAGGAATTTATTTTCACAAATTTTTTCTTATTTTTCTATCAGTTTTTAAAAAAATAAATTATGATTTAAAAAAAAAATGTTTAAGAAATGTATTTTCAAAATTCATGTACATGTCTATTTTTATTTACTTAATAAAAAAATCTGCAATCTAGCAAATATTTCCCACTGCCTGTATTTTTTTTTTTCCTTCAATTTTTCAAAAATTATTCTTACAAAAAATAATTCTTTTTAAGGTTATTTTTTAGGAAAATATTTGAATACCTAAAATGTCTATAAACATTTGATACAATTAGTATTTATTTTTTGATTCCTTATTTATTTTGCAAAAGAGTAAAATTGCTCTGATGTTATTTTAATACATTTTTACTTACGTACAGAAAGTTTTGTATCGATTTCTTGTTTTTTTTTGGAATCGATGTTGAAAGTTCTGTATTGATATTAAGCATCTATTATATTGATACAGAAAGTTCTGTCTCGATTTTTATTTCGATTAGATACAGAAAATTTTGTATCGATATTAAAAATCTGTTACATTGAAACAGAAAGTTCTGTATCGATATTAAATGTGTTATATTTATAAATTAAGTTCTGTATCGATTTCTATTCCGATTAGGTACATAAAGTTCCGTATCCATTTCTATTTCGATTTAATACAGAAAATTCTGCGTCAATTTCTATTTCCATTAGATGCAAAAAGTTCTATATCGTTATAAAAGATTCTATTTTGATACCGACAATTCTGTTTCGATATCCTATTGATAGAAAAATTTATGTTTACAATCGGATATTAAAGATCTGAATCTGTACTAAAGATCTATTCTTTTGATAAAAAAAAAAAGTTCAGTTATATTGATTTGGTCCATAAAAAAAAATTCTGCAACGAGAATTTACACAAATATTTTTAAAAATCAAAAATATTCTTCGATTTTTGTGCCAGCGATACACACGTTATTTCACAACGATTTGCTAATCAATTAAATTAAGAAGATATAATTTTGCACCGATTTCTGTAATGATTAGATACAAATTAAAATATTTCAGAAAAATAAGAAATTAATATTCACATGATTGTAATTACTATGTCCTTGGTAAATTTAAATGCAACAAAATGAATGTAGAATGCAAATCCTGTTTTAAAAAAATAAAAGTTTACATGTAGCTTAAAATGGTAAACAAGTTAAACATAGGTATTGAAATTATAGAACAAAACTCCAAAACATATTGCCATATGCCGATTGGGAAGTTTATAAAATATGAAACAATTTTAATGATAAACGAGAAACGGAGCGTAAAAAATCGTTTGTTCAAAAAGGAGGAGGGGGGGGGGATCGTTTGCCCAAAAATGTAATTGAAGCAACTTATTTAAATATAGATCTAAGGATTAAAATAACATTAAATAATAATAAGCTTTTGTATAATGATAGATAAGCCATTTAATCGTGACTTGTAATAAATGTTGTTATATAATCCAAGTGATTATTTCGTCATTTTTTCCAAATAATTTTAATAATATCCGGCATTTTGTTATTAATATGTTAGAGCATATTTTTCGAGTTTAATTCAAGCTCATGATCTTGCTTTAGTAAAAGCGAGTGAGGCATCCCAAAATTTCCTTGCAGTTCCCCCCCCCCCTATTTCAGTATTTAATACCAATCGTTCCACTTTCTCCCTTTTCTTATTTTCTTTCGTCTAAAATTTGTATCACCAGGAACCAGTGGCGTAACGTACACCCCCGCAACCCTCGCATTGCTGGGGGGGGGGGGCAAAGATCGACTGACACTAAATACGTATTTGGCTTGGGGCTCAAAACCTGAGTCTGCAGGGAGGGCCCTAATATTCTCCGTTACGCCACTGTCAGGGGGACGTCTTAAGGCTTGGGCCAACTGGGCCCAGGGCCTCCGTCGCAATGGGGGGGGGGGGGCTCGTCTCTTTCTCGACTTAGTAAGATCATAATTCGAATAATTTCAATGGTCAAATGTTATTTGCGCTTGTATTTTCCGAAAAATTGTACATAGACAAATAGACAACTGTTGTCTATGTACAAGCCTAGCCTTTCATCATGCACCACCATTGCTCATTTAGTCAAAGGGCGGCAATCGGTCGAGCCGGTTTAAGCTATTTTCAGAGATGCTCATTTATTTTTTTCGGGTTATTGTTCGCACGAGTATTTGACAACGTATGCTATGTACTGTCTACTTTTAATTGTCATAGGCGGGGTGTACATTTGTGAAGGGAGCCATGGCCTATTTTTGCATGGAGACCCCACCCCGACCCTCAAGTAGTCTTAAGACGTCCCAGGGTCTATCGGTAAATTCTTTCATGTTACTTCCAAAGATTGCGTTTGTAATCAGCTAGTCATTCAAGTTCATGGAGCAAGTACGCTTTTGTAAAAACGAGTGAAACATCTCTAAAAATGCCCTTTCGATTTCCCCCTATTTTAAAACTTTATACTTATTTCACCTTCGTCTTGTTTTCCTTCGTTTAAAGTATGTCTCTATCACGCAAATACACGAAGGCATCTTAAGACTTGTTGAGGCCCTGGGACCCTACGTAAAAATAGGCCTTTGGCACCTACACAAATGTGCCCCCCCCCCTTATGACCCTTAAATTAGACAGTACATAGCATAGATTGTCAAATACTCATACAAAAAAAAATAACCCGAAAAAAATAAATGTGCATGACTTACAATCATACAGGCTCGATCGATTTCCATTTTTTGACTGAATGAGTATTTTGGTAGCCCTAGGCGTTATAATGGCCGATGGTCATCACATGTAGCCATTTGCCATATCGTCCAAAATTCCCAATTTTTTTTCGAAAATACAACCGGAAAAAACATTTGACCATTGAAATTATTCGAATCATTATCTTATTAAGGCTGAGTCGAGAACGTGACAAGCAGTGCCGTTTAAGCTAATTTTGGGCCCTGGTCGTAGAAGATTTACAGCCCCCTTTGGCACTAGCGAATCGAAATTGATCACCAGAAAATCTGATTAAGTTCAGCTTATCCGGGCCCTTACTAGACCTTTCGGACCCGGGTCCCTGGGTGCCCGCCTCAAGCACCAATGGATAAACCGGCACTGGTGACAAGGTCCCCATTGCTACCTAGGCCTAGTTTGCCCATGCCTTAAAACGTCCTAGTATATACACCTTTTGCTGTGTGTTTGATACTGCTTAGCCAAATATGAGGGTCTTTGCTCCAATAAAATCAATCAACCAACCAACTCCCTCCTTGTTCTAAATAAATTATGATTAATAACTCATAACTCAGCATTGATTGGTACTGAAGATTCCATTATATAATTTTTCTCTCTCAAGCTTTACTGAAAAAGTTACGGTTGAAAGAAAAAAGGGAGTGTTCATACGTTTCCTGGCGCACCCGCATTTCCTACTTCTAAGAACGACAACCTTTCTGAGATATCTAAAAATCGCCTCAAGTTGTTTGAGCTCTTGAACAAGTTTGGAAGTTACTTTAAAAAAAATTGGAGGAGGTATTAAGTGCTTAAATTGATTCAAACCTTTTTAGCTGTCTTCTCTGTTTAAATCTTCGACGTTCCATCACATAACTGATTTAAATTTTACAGAGCAGGTAAAGTATAAATATTTGGAATAGAGTTGTGGGGGAGAGTGTGGGGGGGAGTGAGGGAGGGAGAGAGATTTCGGTCAATTCCTCAGAAAATTTAGAATACTTTTTTAAAAAAATTACACTTAGTATATGTTTAATTATAAATTATTCTGTGATAAAATATAATGATACGAGTTTAATGTGAATAAAATAGAATAGCTGTTAATAATCCCCATGGTATCATGGCGTGTTAGTTTCAAAAATAAGATGTCAGCTTAGGTGTCACCCTCGTCATTTGACCGCTTCTTAGAATTATGAGGTCGTCGAAAATTGCTCTAGAGCAGTTTTTTCCCAACATTTGTTAATTTTGCCGCAGCCCACTAAGGAAAGACGTTGAATTTTTATACTTTAGATCAGCGTTTCTCAAACTGTGGGGCGTGCCACCCTAGGGGGCGTGATAACTCTACGAGGGGGCGCGAGCATATTGAAAAGCCGGAAACGAAACATTATTTTTAAAAAATTATTAATTTATTGAAAGTAAACAAACAAAATGCTTTCTGACATGATAAAAATTAAAATTAACATTTACACTGATAAAATACTCTTATAAATATATCAGAATAACACGATGTATTTTATAATTAATTTAACAATACAAAGTTAAGAACAAGTTTATTAATTACTAGTGACTCCATGGGCTTGTCATATATAAAATTAAACAAAAAATTAGCATTTATCTTGATAATTTGTGTAGTTTATAATAATCCCTTAACTGCCGATTAAAAGTTACGTGATTCGCTCCCCAATGCCTCCGTTTTTCACGTAGTAGTGCATATGCATGTATTGGGGGAAGGAGAGAAGGAAAAGAAATAACAAATAAGAAATCCTCTGAAAAAGTAAATCCTTCGCAAACACTGTCAATGTTCTTTTATTGAATTGCAAAACCTTCAGAATAATTTTATAAATAGCACTGCACAGAAAAGATAATACTTCGGAAAGACGTATATATATGTCCGGGAAACTTAACGCACCGATTGAGTAAGACGTATATATACGCCGATGGCACTAATGAGGTAAAAGCCGTATTGTAGCTTCAGCGTCAAGGTATAGTATTATTGAATTTCTGCATTGTTAATTTGTATGGAATGGGGGGCGCAATGAAAATTATGATTGAATATTGGGTCGGAAACATTAAAAGTTTGAGAAGTACTGCTTTAGATTGTTTTCATTTAATAATTTAAACTTAATTGTATTTAAACATGCCTTCAGAATAAAATACAGTTACACCAAAAAATGAAAATAAAGTGATTTAACATGGAATATAAAGTGGTTTCCTTTAAAAGTCGTACAAAATCGTGAGCGATACACTACAGTAAATAAAATGAAAACAATTTAATGTTCCTTGTGCTCCCCGTACTATTCGATCACGGACTGGTGCCGATCTGCCTCCCGGGGGTTGGGGATCACTTCTCTAGAGTAGCTTCAAAGAGTAATGTTTGCACCTCACAGCCATAACTCTTCGAAAAATTCAAGTTTCTCAAATCTGATATCGTACGACCTGAGTGTATGTGTTAGGTTTTGGGGAATCTTTTAGAGGTATATTCATAGAATTTCTACATTCCCATTAATATTAAAAATATTTCAAAATATGATTAAGCTTTAATTTTTGCTGCCAATTTTGTTTTCTTTAAGTTTTGGCACACACTTAAAAAGGTTTCCCTATTACTGCATTAAGTCTCCGAAGTTTCACTCATGCGGTACTTTTCGAACATATCTCATATTTTCGAATACTTGGGTGGTGAGCTGAGGCGTGATTATAACTCAAAATTGCGAGGCACGTTGACAATAAATTTAAGATAACCCCGATTTAATTCCAAAACCATTCGAAACTCAGTTTTAATCCTCTAAAGGGGTTAACCTCGTTAGTCGAGTACAGTATCCTGAGATGCACGAGTGGTTTTCCTTCTGTTCTTTAACCTGTCTTTGGTAAGCATGTGTGACATGCCCTCGGGATGTCTTAGCCAGTGACAACGGAAGATGTCTTGAAGCCTGGGCCCGTATGGAAAAGTAGATCCCACCTACTATCTTTTTTAGTAGACAGTATGCAGCATACATAATCAAAAACTCATACAAACGATAACCCGTAACAAATAAATGTGCATGACTCAGTTTCAAAAACTTAGACATAAACCAACCCCACCAACTGCCTCATTTAGGCTGGCGACAAGCTATTGACCTTGGTAGGGGTGTTTATTTGAACCATCTACCTACCGGTCCACAGCTACGCCATGCTTACCTTAGACGACTAGGACAAAAGGAAACCCTATTCGGGCTAATCGTTAAGGGCTTTTATTCCGGTCCTTTGTTGTTTTGCGACTTGCAGAAGAAGGCCCCGCTGTATACCCCCTTCCTAGAGAAGGAAGTTATTTTTCTGTTTTGTGGCTTTCTGAACGATACTGAGAGAAGGTTGTTTTTCCAGCCAATTGCTCCAATTGTTATACATCTCCAGTAGGTTTGAGTGTCGTTGGAATGTTTTTCTGTTGACACTGCGG
Source organism: Trichonephila clavata (assembly GCA_019973975.1). NCBI lineage: Eukaryota > Metazoa > Arthropoda > Arachnida > Araneae > Nephilidae > Trichonephila > Trichonephila clavata. Next base: position 146,502 of record BMAO01011092.1, on the reverse strand, counting down.
GCAATCTCTTGCTGAGATGGCGAGTCTAGTTGACGCGTGCGCCGTTGCCGTTTTTAATCACTCGTCGTGATTTATTGAGAATGTCTTAGTTAGACTCTCTGTGGAATAAATGCATAATGAACCAGTTTCGTTAAGCTGTGCTGCCATCTAGATTTCAATTTTTGGGTCACCACTTCGGCGACAGGCTGTTGACCTTGGCAGGGGTGTTTATATGTACCACCGACCTACCGGACCACAGCTATGCGCGGCATGTCTTAGAAGACTTAGACGAAAGGGGACGGGCCAGTCATTAAGGGCTTTTATTTCGGTCCTTTGTTGTTTTGCGACTTGCAGAAGGAAGCACCGCTGCAAGATTAAATGATGGTGTATGGTGGTAGGCCTGAACTTAGATACAGACATTCCATAATGTAGTGTTGCCAATTGACGCATAGATAGAACATCCTACTTTTGTGGGGAATTTGTCCGGGAATAGTATTTGACGATTGAAATTATTCGGATTATGATTTTATTGAGGTCGAGCCAAAGCGTCCCCTGAGACGGAGGCCCTGACCTAGGGTCCAGTCGGCGCGTGCCATAAAATGTTCCTGGCCCTCGCAATCCTTCTTTATTTCAAACCTTCGCCTCTCTCCATCCCTTTTTTCTTTCTTTCTAGTGTTACGAATTTTGTATAAATAAGTGTAAATAATTTGTATTCGTATGTGCAATGCATTTATATTACTCTATGCTATATTTGTTTCATGCTAAAATTGTAATATTCACAAGCAACGCCGTCCTTTACGTTATAATGGCGATTCAATGGGAACGGTGAAATCTTGGGATAGAGCCAAGTTGGCATTATTTTTGGCGATCAACTGGGCTCCTTTGGCGAGTTCGGGACTCTCTGGATTCCTCTAGAAATTAGTGGAGAAATCCACTAATTTCACGATCTATGACGCAAGCGCATCTTTCTCTAAGTTTCCGCTACTGCTATAAATAGAGCGATACTCGCCGTAACAGTCAGGTTTTGACTAGCGATTAGTAAACTTTCCTAGCGATTAGCTCGACTGCTCAATATTACGAGCGGTGCTTGTGGATAATCTTTTACAAACGTGTATGTTAAACACTGCTTATTGTGTCTGAGTGCTGTTGAAAGTGTGAAATCTCCTCCTGGTATTTATTCTGTGAATTTTGCTGTTGATTCCTGTAGTTCAAGGATTGATTTTCGACAATAAATACTCATCGCTCTTAAAGAATTGCCTTGTTGTTTACGCCTGATTTTGCATAAAATCTTCGAACCCCGATCAACGTAACACTAGCATTTACAAATTTTAACTGCAGCACAAATGCTCGTTCTTTCGTAAACTTGAGGGTGTTTGGTGCAGCTCGAACAAATATGGTCGTTTCGCTGGTAAAATTAACAGATCAACAAAACCAAACACTAACTTTTGTCAAACCTCTTGTATCCTCCTTCCAATCTATAAATTAAACTAAATTCCTTTTTAAAATGTGGATAAAATCCCACTTGGGGGAAAACTATTCTTTTTTCCTTAGCGCCATCCTTTGTTGCAAAAAAATCAACACTGGATGTCGTCTGTGTCGGCAAAGCGCGACACCATTTTCAGGTTGTCACATTGAGGCAAAAAATACATAAATAAAAAGCTTGGTTTTCACTCAGATGTGTGTCTCACAATCCACAGCCATTGACTGTCTATCACCAAAAGAAGAAAAATAAACTCCAAAGGAAGAGCAAAAAATAAGAAATTCGGACAGACATGTGTCCACCCATCGGTACATCCCATGAGAAGAAAAAAAAATTTCTGGCGGATATGGAACCATATATCGTGACCTCAAATCTGAAGTAACGGAAAGGGAAAAAAATGAACTTTTTCTTGAATATGGAAAAGTATTCTTCTATTGTTTCCAATTGAATTGTCACGTTACTTTTACAACTGTTATTTGCTTTTTCCCATAAGCTACGCAAAATTTAACAGCAAGGTCCAGATACTGTGGTCTCTTGGACAATTTTATTATTGCAAAAAAAAAAACCCGACATTCTCATGGCATTGTAGATGTAGGCATAGTAATTTTTGACGAGGTTGTTTTTAAAACTCAAGATTTGTCGCAAGCATCAAATTGATTTGAGTTTTCAAGACAGTGATGGTGTGCTCCATTAATTATCCACGAATGTTTATTGGAATGTTTTAAACACTGCTGTTATTTATAACTAATAATGTCTTTAAACCCTTCAGTAATGATGGGTCCAGTGGTATTGTAAAAGAATATGAGAGGTGTTTAGCAAATAGTAGATATATGAATATATATATATATATATTGCGTAACTAAGACATAGCAGATGTATAAAAATAACCAACAATTCGAAAAATAAATTAATCGCAGGGATCGGAATCTAACAACTTTGGCATGCACGTATGAAATTGATGGGTTCAGGAGGATCATGCAGAACGAATACATACAAAACTAGGTACAGGAGTGGCATTTCGTTGTCTTTTCAGATGAGTCCTAATACTGCGTGAAGCATTATGAAGGACTTATCAGTATCTGAAAGCACCAAGAACGGGCTACTACTAAATATTTATTCTAAGTTTCACTATGTCTCTCTAAATAGGGTTCTTATTAGTCCCCCCCCCCCGAAAAATACATTTTAAGAACTGAACCTACGCCTTCATTTACACTATCAAATAAAAATCCACCTTTAATTAGGAGTGTTAAACTAAGACTAAAGGAAAACTTTTCCCTGAAAAACAGCTCTTGTAAAATCTTGAAAATGCAACTTTCCAATGCAGTAGCGCACACAGGAATTTTTCAAGGAAGGGAGGCTCAGGGTTGAAAGTCCACTATTCTCCTATCATGCTCCAATACGCCGCCCAACATATTCTTTTGATTTTGCCAATTTTCGGAAACAAAAAACAGAGTGAAAAATTAATTATTTAATGAATAATTAGCATTAATTAATGATACTAATTATTAATAACAAATACTTAATTAAATTTTACGTACTATAAACTTAGGATTATAATCAATCAAGAAAATAAATCAAGGGCTTTGGGGGGGGGAAGCTCCGGACCCGAGCCCCCCTTCCCCTTGTATGCTGGGCCACTGTCCCAATGTAAATATAAGAACTTCATAGGGCTTATACGGTTAAATTCTCAACTGAATATGCGAACGAATAATAAGAAAAAAGGTGTGCTTTCAGAAGTATAAAAAAAGAAAAGCTTAAATATTATGCTTTTGAAATGTGTTTGGGGGATATTTCTTGAACTTTGCGATTGTTTTTACTCCCCTGCAGCTTTTATTTGATGGAGTTTGTTGCACTTTAGAAGAAAAATAAAGTGTAAAAATGAATGCCTCATGCACTTTTAATACTCTAGAAACTAGATCACAATGCTGTTTGTTTTCTAGTGTCTAGACGTCAAAATGACACCCTTTGTTTTCCTACGATAACCCTTAATGGCAAAAAGTGAGGTATTGTACGGAATTTCTGTGGGGAAAAACTCGGAATATGAACCAGTAGTACTTTTATTTTACTATTGTTTTTTAAATCATTAAATGTGAATATTATTTTTGTACTTATGTACAGTGCTGTCTTCAAAAGGGAGACACTTTTGATGAGATTCGCAATTTGCAATGCATCCGATGAAAAATAGTATCAATGTTAATAGCTCAAAGTGGTATTAGAGAGTTAATGGTCTCGAACTCATGAACTAAAAATCCGCCGTGGAGAAGGAGGAAAATTATTTAAATAATGAATTATTTCTCTTGCATGTTCAGTCTTGCATAATAATTATTTGGAAAATGTCATTTTTTAAGCAAATTATCACATGCATAACAATAAAAAGTAACATTCCAAATCAATTACTTAATGTTACAATCCTATTGTCAGTAAGTGGACATGTAGAAGAAGTTTGTTAAATGTTTTCAGAACATCTGCTTTATGAAATGGATTTCGAATTCTCTGTTTAGTCCGGAGTAATCAAACTTTTTCTGCTGGGCCGCATACATATGTTAGCTATTTCGCGCAGGCCGCATACATATGATGGCTATTTCGCGCGGGCTGCAACATAAGATTAATGGAGGTGGAGGGGAAGAAATGCCTTAAGATCAAGGTAATATAGAAAGTTTAAAATGTGGAAATGATCAAAATATTAAAATTCCTATTTTGCTTTTTTAATTATTTTTTTATATTTTGTACTGAATTTTTCTAAATTGGAAGCATTTAAAAATCATCTTTCACAATTTCTGCATCAGTAAAACGGTTTCATATGATAATTATGATATAAAAATTTCATAGGGTGCTTTGTTATCCTGTGACTTTACATTTCAAACATTTTTTTTTTTTTTTTTTTTTTTTGTTTTTTTTTTTTTTTTTTTTTTTTTTTTTTTTTTTTTTTTTTTTTTTTTTTTTTTTCATATCTTTTCTTTTTTTTTTTTTTTTTTCATTAGGGTGCTCTTTTTTTTGTTTTATCTTTCAAAACATTTTTTTTTTTTTTTTGATTTTGTAAAGATTATTTAAGAAGCCAGTTATATATCATCTCTTGAAAGAGATCTTCGAGAAAAGTGTCATTAAACGATTCCTGTTTATTGGTATTTTTCAAATACACTTCGTGACAAATTTAAACATTATTGAACCATGTTTGTTTTTCACTACAAAATAGTCAATTTCCAATCGTCTGAAAAATATTCCGAATATTCACTTGCAAGGTACAAAGATAGAAAAAAATAAGGCCTCTCATGAAATGGTAGCTACTCCATTGTTGTATATTATATTTATTTTCATAAATAAATAAATGAAATTCTCAGAGCAATGGGCCCATGACCGGGCCACTTAAAAAGGCCCGTTGGGACTTTTATTGGGCAGGTTGAGTGTTTCTGGTTTAGTGGTTAGAGCATCGAACTCCAGACCGAAGGGACTTGGTTCGAGATGCCTGATGCCACCAAATACCTTCCGAGTACACATGGAGTACGCGCTCGTTAATTCAGTGGGTCCGAAAGTGTTGTGGGTGGTCGCAGCAAAAACCCATGGGTGCAGGGTGATGGTGAATATTTCCCTCCCCTCCAGTTCCCTGCCTAAATTGTGGAGGTGGAGATAGGAGGTGTCGCCCTCTATCGTGTAGAAGTCCAACCTGTCTCAGGCTCTGGCAACTTTCATTCCTTCCCTTCGGGAAGGACACGACAACAACAACAACATCTGCTCTTACAGTACTAATTACGTTTTTTTAACACTAGCTTATAAGCTACACTTGTGTATGTAGCGGAATCTTTGGACTCCATGTTTAACCACTTTAAAAGATCAGATTAATTCGAAATTTTGCTCACTTGTCCAGGACCGACGACAATACAATAATTAATAATTTTGTTCCATTGTCCTGATCAGGATCATCAAGATTAACGATATTCCATTTTCAGATCCCATCTCGCATCTGGCGACAAATTTCAGATCCCATTTCCAGATTTGACGACTAAATGATTAAGTTACAACTTAACTCGATCAACTATAAAAAGTTGTTTTCTTAAACTGTAATTTATATTTTTTTCTCTTATTTCTAAGCTCATTACTATCATGGATACCGCAGAGATACGCGTATAAAGTAATCGCTCTTAAAAAACACAAGTATACGACATATGTTGTTGCTTATGCCACCTGATCGACAATAACATCAAATCAAGGTCCACGAAATTCATCGCGGCTAAGAGCTAGATTTTTACGCTTGTCGTTAGCCTTATCTTTGAGCACCATGCAGGTAACAGTACGATTTTGTTTGGTTCTGTCCTAATTGTGAGGAAAAACACCCTCAGGGCCTCCTACCTCTCTCAACCTCCCAAGAGGATTTGCGGCTCGATGGCTATTTAGAGTACCCCCATGCCGCGAAGGCACTATACATTTACAAACATCCATGCCTTCTGCGCGACTCGAACCCAGGCCCTACGGCACCGCAGTCTGCTTCACTAACCACTATACCAGATGTGGCTATAAGAAGCCTTGATGCATTATATAAGAAAATGTAGCGGGCTATCTCGATAGATTACCATTTAAAACAACATGCATTAATATTCCTTCAGCCACCCATCCGGTATAGTGGTTAGTGACACTGACTGCGGTGCCGTAGGGCCCGGGTTCGAATCCCGAAGACATGGATGTTTGTATTGTAATCCTTCATGGCTTTAAATTTCTTCTTCTTTTGTGATGTGTGCTTCATGCTTGCTTCTGTGGGATACTTTGTGGTGTGCCTGGGGGTTTATAAATATTCTCAATAATAATAAAAAAACATTTCTTAAAATTTTAAAGTAAAGAGTTTCTTAAACATTCCTTTCCTATACTTCCTGGTTATATTATAAAAAAATGTTCTGTATTAAAGGGCTATTTGACTAATATATTTAGTTGCAGAGTGCAATAAATTAGAAAAGGATTCATCATTATTATTGGTTTAAACAATATTTAAAAGTTTATTTAAATTATCTTTAGAAAAATCGAAACTATATAAGGTTCAAAGCAGAATGCACTAGTGAAGAAAAAGAGAATATGTATTCTTCTGCAGAGAGATGAAAGCGTGTTTGTGAAAACACACTCGCTGATTAAAAAAATATATATAAGCACTTAAAAAGAATTTGGAGACGGTTGGCTTCCAAACCTGTTCAGGTACACTTTTCGAATGACACATGTGAAATGTCGGATTTTTAAGTGAATATACAAAACTGCATATTTTTCTTTATAAGCCGTTTGTTTCATCAAAATGTTCTCCATTTGCTTCGATATAACTTTCGCTGACGAGATTATAATGTACTGGGACGTCTTAAGACATGGTCCAGGGCCCAGGGTCTCACCACAAGGAGGGTCTCGTCTCATTCGCCTTAGTAAGATCATGATTCGAATAACTTTAACGATCAAATGTTATTTTCCGTTTTATTATCCGAAAAACTGGGAATTTCGAACGATATGTCAACTGGCTACATGTGATGACCACAATCCATGCATAGGCCTTGGCCTACCCTCACACACCCTCATTATTCATTCAGTCAAAAGGCAGTAGTCGGTCGAGACGGTCTGTGCGATTGTAAGTCATATACATTTATTTGCTTTGGGTTATTGTTTGTACGAGTGTTTGACAACGTATGCTATGAACTGTCCACTTTTATGGGTCATATGTGAAGCCTATATTTGTGTAGGGGGCCCAGGGCCTACTTTTGCATAGGGTACAGGGCCTCAAGAAGTCTTAAGACGTTCCTGGTAATGTACAGATGCTTGTCTTATTAAAACTCTGATCATTAGAATCAATAAAATCTGATACTGAATTTTTCACACTGTCTTCATTTTTGTACCATTTGGCCCGCAAAAACTTTTAAAGGTTTAAAAAGTTTAGTCAGTTGGCAAAAGATCCAATGAATAAGCTGTATGCTGCGAAATTTCATATTTTAACCTATTTAATTTCACAACTGCTTTGCTCCACGTATGCGTCTGAGCGTTGTCATGGAGAAGTATTGGGTCATGCTGATTAATGAGTGAAGGGTGTATAATTTTCAATTTTTCATGTATTTCATAGTAATGTAACAGATACAGTTGGATTCGTTTTTCCCAATGCTTTCGGAGCATAATTTTTTTTTTGTTGTTAAGGTTTTTTGGGTCTTCCGAGCGGTTTATTTTATAGAAAAAAATTACCAGGGTGAATTTTTTCAAAATTCGATCGTGAACAGCCTTCTCAACAAATTCGTGGTTCATGCTGCATGAAGCTTTTCCAGCATTAATGCTGTGTTTATCTATATCATAGATTCAAAACGTGGGCGATAACGTCCCCTTGTGGGCGTTTGAGGTTTTCAGGGGGGCAGTAAAAGACCCAGAGAAAATTAGGGGGCGTTGAGATGGCACGGTTGGGCTTGTGCTGATTAACCAAATATAGTCTAAAAAAGACAAATAAGACACTATGATTGTGTACTAACAAAAATAAACTTTAATACTGTTTACTTATGTTGATTGTATGTATTTAAATCACTTCTATATCACATGTACAAAAATTCACATATTTCGATAGTTCGAGAAGTGGATGAGAAAACTTAAAGATTACATTACATTCGGACCTACAATTAAGTGAATGATGTAGTAAATTTTAATTTCTGTAGTGTACGCGTTGTCTTTGTCTGTGAGCAGTAGGAAACATGTTTTGTACACTGCATTTCATTACGTATATTATCCAAGAAACATAATTAATTATGTTAACCAGGAATTAACGTAATTCTTTAAAGGCTGAAACTGTAAATTTATATTTATTTTGAAAGCAATAGTTTATTATGAATTATTCGTATCATCAAAACCCCTGCCTGTCTTTATAACAGGTAAGCTAAAACTTTTATTCCACTCTTTTAAATGAAGAAGAAATTCAGTAGTGTTTCAATTCCAACAATATCCTATCTATGACTAAAATATATAATATTACACCTTTAAATATATTTGTGGCAATAGCTATTTCAAATTTGCAAGTAAAAATATTGAGGCTTTACAAAAAAATTAAATTAAATATATTCTAGTAGTAATAAAATATTTTTTATTAAATTTAATTCTTGTTTTTACCATGTATTATTTACACTCTTATTTCTCTAGAGTGGGAGGGGGCTGTATAGAAATATTCAATAGAAAGGGGGGCGGAATCGAAATATTTACTAGAAAAAGGGGCGCCAGTTCAAAAAAGGTTGAGAACCTATGATATATATATATATAAATGGATGTTTGTACATATGAAATCGCTTCACTCCAACACCGTTCAACCGATCACTATGAAAACTGGCATGTATATGTGGAAAAGGGTTTTGTGCTGTCCTCTTTGTTACAGTTCCCCATCAGGTGGCACTGCAGCCTATCAACTTCTGAACCGTTCAATCAATCGCCAAGTTGCCAGCGTGGTAGCCAAAAATAATGCCAACTTAGCTCTATCACCAACATTTCTCTATGTTTCCATTGTGAATCGCCATTATAATGTAAGGAACGGCGTTGTTTGCGAATCTTACAATTTTAACATAAAATAAATACAACAGAAAGTAATATTAACGTATTACACATCCAGATATAAATTTTTTACGCTATTTTAAGCGTTCATTACACAAAATTTGTAAAAATGTGTTACTTTTGCTGGCAAAGATTATCTTAGGAAGGCGTTTTAAAAAATTGACCCATAAGAGAGCTACGGAGCGTTATAAATAAAATAAAAAATCCTTTTTATCAGCCATTAGACCTTTAGACTTTAAATTTAACAAATAGGGTTGTTTTTTTTTTGTTCAGCTGATATAAGCAAAAAAATTTTTTAAATTTAATTTGCAATGCACGTAAAATTAACTCATTAAAAACTTCTTTATCCTTCATTCGGTATTGTTTAATTTTTCAATTCATCCGTGCGAAGAACGGGTATATCAGCTAGTACTCGTATAAAAATGACGCGAGTATTGGTTGAATTCATATCCTTACAAAACTCAAGAGAAATAACAAATGGAAGACTTTTGTTGAAATGACTTTGGCAATGTACAATGCAACTGTAAATGTGTTTATGTCAAAAACAAAAGCAGTATGAAAACAGGAAGACAACGCTCACATGAAAAGAAAATCCGACACTTCATACGCACCAAACTTATAAATAAACATATATTTGGGAATATTTTAACAAACAGATTAAATTTGAATCTTCTTTTTTGAAATCATTAATTACATTTCTATGGATTCTTCGATGTTTCAATTTTTGACTAGCTTTTTCGACTGTTCCCAGTTAAAACAAAGAGGTTTTCCCGTTTGTTCAGTTTGTTTCAATGTAATATTTTGGAGTACATATAGCTACTTTTTATTTAACAATAATATCCAATGGAATTTTCGAAGCCAATCGTCTTTTTTCAACTCTACCACTCATGTATTGTTTGTAGCCTTCTTGAAACAAAGATTTCCCTTCCTCCTTTATGGCTTAATCTAGTCTCTAACAAGCACGCAAAGCATTGTTTCTTTCCAGAACTCAATTGAATAGCTAATAACAGCAATAACATTCAAAAAAAAGAAGCCACCCTTCTTTTTTTTTATTGGCGAATACAGCCACCCTCGCCAAACCATCTCATTACGAGACCTGGTAACAACATAACCACCGGCTCTTGCCCATACTAACCTGCAATCTCGTCAAATCAAATTCTTTTTGCACCTCGGCTTCAAAAAGCCAGCATGTACTATCTTGTTAAGAAGGGAGGGGCTCTTTGACGGCCACCCCCTGTTATTTGGTGGGAGGGATGAGAAGATCTGACGCGCAGCGTGGTGTTTTGGGTGATTTTTAGACATGTTAGTGATTACCCTCCGAGTTGGGCAGAGTGCCAACAACCTTAACAACCGAGTCTGGTCGGTGATTGCCAAGAAACTGCAAGTATGAGTATAGGGTATGTTTCACACAAAGACAGTTTCACTGTGGGTACAATGCTCTGATGGAAAATCTTCGTAGAATTAGTGAATTTAATGAAGAATGTTCTCTCTTGTTGAGTGTGTGTTTCTAAAGAACATATCATTAGGGTTTTGGTAATTGCGGCCGTTCTATAATATATTCGAGCTTAACTTGCTTTCGTCAAATTCGGGATCCCTATTTCGGATATTCTGATTAAGTTTTTGCATGTGTATAGAATAAAATAATTCTGGCTTAAAAAATAATAAATTATAGGAACAAAACCGAACGTAATTGAAGGTGCTGTGGGGGAGGGTTATAAGTTGAGTCTGTGAGAAGATTTCCCAAACACCGGTAAGTGTTTCATAAAAAAAGTTATCATGATTTTATTCATATTTTTTAAAAGAAAACATTAGATAAAAATTGAACTTTTTTTTCACAAAATTTTTCCGAAAATATTTACTGTAACGATGGTGTGGGAATGTTACATTATTGACGTATATATGACTTCCTCTTGAAGGGAAAATTATCAGGTGCTTGATCATGTACTCAGGTACTTTAAGGCATGGACCAACTGGGCTTAAGCATTGTCTGATTCCCGATACGGCCTCAATGCATGATCTAAATAGTTTTAATCCTCTAATGTGTTTTTCCCATACATATTCGCTGAAATATCTAGAACAGGGGTGTAGAACCTTTTTGGATAACCGTGCCATTTTTTCCAAAGAAGTGTTTAATGAGGTAAGCACAACACAAAACTCTGCTAAGAAAATATATTTTTTGCATTGCATAGTTATAAATGTTTTAGTTATACGCGTAATTCAAACAAAAGTAACATTAGTGTGACTTCTGTTGTTGCAGATTAGATGACAAATAACTTATATTAGGATTGTAACTTGTTACTTTTTGCAGGATACATGCTGAATTTGAGTCATCAGCCAAGTGTTTCTAAGCAATGAATTATTTTAGCTGTGGTTCACTTTTTTTGACAAGAGGGTTTGTGATTTGCTTCAAAACACCGTTTTACAGACGATGTTCTGCATACCACTGTTCCAGAACATAAAACACACACCGCTTTGTCGCTTTTACTAATAGTGCCATGTTTCTCGATCCACCATATTTGAAATTCTCTGTTACACTTACTATCTTGCACTTTTTGTGCTTTTGCTGAACTAGGCACGTAAAATAACAGTTAAAAATCGTAAATATAACATAAATAAACTTTAAAATACAGTTGTGTCAATGAAATTGACTATATGCTATGCGTTGACAAACTTTGCATCATTAGCAATTGTAGTCCACGACGTTGCTAAGACAAGACAATAATTAACGAGTGTGCTCCTTGCCGCCCAGGGACCGGTCACTCGAGTTTATTTGTAATACTTCATAGTAGAGATTTTAAAGTAAAATGCAAACCATTTTGATCATTGGCGTGCCTTCAATGGCACGCGTGCCACTGGTTCGCCATCCCTGATCTAAAATCTTTCCAACCGTTTCTTATCCTTAAAGGCAAAAATTTGAACCACTGCACATGTCTAATATCTTCACCATTTTTTAGTTCTTTTTTCTTTCAAAAAAATTTTTTAGTGACAGAAGCAAGTGATAACGGAGGGCGCTAGGTCGGTAGAGAATGGTGGATGCGAAAGAATTTCTCAGCCTAGCCCTGCAAGTTTCTAACAAGTCCCCGAAGCAGTAAGTGCTTTGGTATTATGATGCAGAATAATGTACTTCCTATTGGACATCACCGACCTCTTTTCTTGGAGTGCTGCTTTTAAACTATCCAATTAATAACAGTACCTCTCCAAATTTAGATTTTCATTCTGTTGCAACAGCTCAAAATGTATTGGTTCTGGAATGCCCCACCATATGCACAGCATTCTCTTCCTAAGTTTCTTCTTTGATTCAGAGGTAAAAGGGGTAGGTTTTCTGGGTTCACAATATGCCCTTTTCCTTACAATGCTTTCATAGGTGATTACTTTTCATCCCCAATTACCATCCAATCCAAGAAAAGCTCAATTTTTTCTTTGCAAGCAGAGATGTGCATCTAATGACATGATTATTGATATTCTCAAAACTTATGTGGCACCCATTTCGAATATTTCCTCACCAATCCGCAACAAACCAAAATCGTTTGTTGAGCTTGTAACGAACTCTAGACCCATTCTGAAACTCTAGGGGGCAACGTGGACTGATTCAAGGTACTGCCCCTGCGCGAGTGCCACGCCAGAGAGAGATTCGGAGCTTACCTCTCGATGAGAGAGGTCGTTTTTAGATCCACCAGCGAGCTTAGTGTGGATATTTGATTTCCGGTTATTGTGTCGAACGAGAGAAACGACAAGCTCCATCAGCGAGCTTTGTGAGAAAATAATTTCAGTGATTGTTTCTCGAAAAGTGATCTGTGGGCTCCACAGGGAGCTTTGCGTGAAGGTTTTTGTATCTGCCGGATGGCAGATGTATTGGATGCCATCCTGGCACATATTCTTTAGTGCTTCCCTTAAAAGTCAATCATTCAGTCATCAATTAGAATTATTATTTACCTAAAACGTTTTCCTAATAGATGTAAACAAGTGTACCTGTGTGTCGTGCTTTGTGTTTGTAAATAAACCATTAGAACATCATTCCAATATCATCAATTGACAATCCTAGGACATTACAAGCTGAATCAAGTTATTCCGAACTTCAAACTTATTGTAATAGGAATGGATTGAATTTTTGGTACACCTAATATAGGCGTAATATACTCATGAAGTTATATTAACTAAGAGTCTATTGGGGTGACTTTCCGTTTGGCAATGCCAATATAAAATAACGCCAAATCGCCAGAGAACACCACCAATTGTGCCAAATATAGTATGGTGTGACGTTGAGCTGTCGATTTTCATTTATTTTGTGGAACTTTTGGCGTATAATTGAATAATGTAATAGATTAGAATAAAGAAAGACGTTGGTTACATTCTACCGCCTCCTTGGATGTTTGTATTTAAGAATGTTTTCTGGTCGCCATACCTGATCGCCGTATTAAGATCTTGACGACTGGAATTGAGGGAAATATCTCGGAGGCAGTAGTGTTTTTTAAGGCCATAAGAAAGAATGCAAGGTCGAAGAATTGGAAAATGGCAGCTAAGAACTTTTTATTGCCAATCAATGCTATAATTCCATAAACCTTGTTACTGGATGCCATACAAACGTTGGAGCGTGTGTGGGGCAGTGCAAAATTGCATAAAAATGATTGTGAGGGGAAGCCCAAGAACATCTAGAGTCTTTTGTATGATGAGGTAATACTTATTAATTTAACAATTATGACTACGCAGTTCATTATTTTTATTTCTCATATTAGTGTTAGTACTTTAAAATCAATTAAAAAAATAATTAAATGAATAATTCAATTTAATAGATCAAATTCATTTATTAAAACATTACTAGTTAAATAAATACATATTAAATTTTAAGAATAAGAATACTACAACATTCCACTTATCTGAAACGGAGCATGAGCTGGTGTACTTGACAGCCTAAATTTAACTCTCTTAATCTGAAATCATGGTAATCTGTCTTCTGCTAATCTGTAAAATCTCTCTTAAATCTGCCGAGAAATGTCCGGTTCCTCCTTTTAAGTGGGGCAAATTACCCCCTTTTTTCATCCGCACGCCTTTGGTCCGCCTAGCCATTGGTCAGGAACCAAGCGCAAAGTTACAAATTTCACGGAACTCTTCCAGATTATGAGCCCATTCAACTTTGCTGACCGGCCGTTGGGACCCCCCCCCCAACTAAGGAATGCGACAACATCCTGTCAACAAGTTACAAGGGAATACACAAATTTCATGTGTCTTAGGACCATCTTAAAACCCGATCAGCATCTAAGCCTTCCAGCCTCCAACCACCATCACTAGGAAAACATGTGACGTCATTCAATCTCAAAACTAAAATGTTTTCTACAATGGGCTAAAATCATAACGATCACGTGTTCTCAATTGAATTCAAAACAGACATTAAACTTGCTGTTCTGTTTGTAAAATTTATAAAGTTTCAAATCTCTTACAATTGGGTAAATATGTTTAAGTGCTAAGAAAAGAAATTTTATCCAAAGGTTTTTAAGGTAATAAAAATTATTATATATAAAACGTGTACTTTTAAATCAAATGTATTTTGCTTATTAATGTGCATTATTCTCTTCAATAGCTAGACAGCCCTGGGTGGGCCCTGGCCTTCTCCAGAAATTTACTCCAGGCATCTCCACTTTTGGCAACTGTTTTCCAGTTTTTGACCTTTAAAATATTTCGACACAGTTGATCCATCTTAACGGGGGTCTAATCCCGAGGTCTATTTCCCATGGGCTTTGCCATGGACTCGCCAGATGATCACCCATTTAAGTCTCTGTAATTTGACAAATTTTACAATATCAGGTTGTTTGTAAATTTTGTAGAGTTCTAAGTTAGATCTTCTTATCCATGATTCACTCAGTTGGATCCCACCAAGAATGCAGCGTAAGATCTTTCTCTAGAAAATTCGCAAAGCTTTTTCATCACGTAAAGTCAATAGCCAAGTCTGTGATACATAAGTCAGGACAGATCTTATAAGACTTTTGTATGGAAGCAATTTAGCTCTTAATTTGAGAAAACTGGATTTAAAATAAATCTTCAAGGCATAAAAACATCTATTTACAGCAATGATTCTTTTATAAATTTCTGGGGCCAGCTTATTTTTATTATTTGGTATAGTTCCCAAATAGGGTAACACTGTTAACTTTTTCAAATTTATAATTGCTAATTTCTATGTGACTAAGTTGTAAATCGCATTATTATTGCATTATAATTGTTGATGAATATATACATTTTAAAAGAAAGTTTCTGCAAGAAGCAAAAGTTGGCAACAGCGTAGTGCTTGAAGTGATTGAATAAAAACACGTGCTCTCATTTATCATGGAACTATGACGTCACATGTGTGAATTAAGCCCTTTTTGGAAAAATGCTTAGAACTTTATGCTTCCTCTTTAAATCGAAAATTTATATTTTTTTTTCGAACTTTTTATTTATATGTAGGCTTAGTAAACCAAAAATAATAAATATTTTCGAACTTACTGCTACTTTTTTCCTATTTTGCCTCTTGAATTATTTTTTTAAAACATTCTTACTCTTGGGGACGAGCGGTGCTATGATAGCGGAAAAGTACTTATTTATTTTTCTTTCTGCAAAATGGTTCCGAATTCAGTTACTCTATTTTAACAATTTGGACGAACATTAGTAAATAATTGAATTGACTCAGGCCTCCATATTGAACCAATAAGGAAACCGTACATAGTCTTCAGGTTATAAGTTTCTTTGCCCTACCACAAAACGCCATTTCTAACTATTAATTTAAACTTGTTTGGATTACCGACTCACGTTTGGGAAAATTGAAAGAACTAAAGAAGGAAAAAAAATATCTACACGGCCTTCTTGTGCGTGACATATCTTTTCTCACCAGACTCTCTAATTCAACTAGTGCTATTTCATATTTTTTAAGAACAAAGGCAGGCAAACTTCCAATTACAATGCTGTGTGAAATATCGTTCTGGCAACAACACATGCGTTGCCACCGCGCCGCAGCAAATTTTTAATTTCTCCACCTCTAAGTGGCTTCGAAAGCAGTCATCACGAACAGTTTTCTCACACTAAAAAAAAGGAAATAGGAGAAAGTTGATTCTTATTTTTGTTGACGTTCGAAAAAAAAGATACTCTTTAGAGATGAAGTGAGCAGATGTTTCATGGTCCGTGAGTTCAGGAAGTGAAGAAAAGGCGCGAAAGAAGAACCAAATGTTCTTTTTTGAATAAATGCCTATCTTTTGTTTTGTTGCGAGCAATGAAAGTATTCTTTTGTTCAAATCCACCCACTAAGGGTTCAAGGACCGAATTCTTTGGAGGTATGCGTTGATGTCTTTAATTACAGCATAGACACTTTCTGAGCGATATATTATTATGGAACTTTCTAATGGAAGAAAATCTATTACATGGTATTCAATAATTATCTATATTGTTTTAGGAGTTCATTTTGATTTGTTTTGGAATACATTTAAGTCACATAACGATTTTCTTAAAAAAATTCTTGAATCCTTTCGATTGTTTTATTAGAGTGCAAACATTAAAAAAACTTATTTTTCTTTTCTTTCCTTCTCGGATTCTTTGGAAAAATTTATTTGAGAGTTTTCGTTTTCAAGAATTCTGTGTAGAATTCTTCTTAAAAGAATTTCTTCTCTCTTTTCAAAACGATGATTCTTTTTTGTTGTTTTTAAAAAAATATTCTGTGGTGTTTTTTTTTTACGAAAGAATTATTTTTTAATGCGAATAACAATCATTTATCAAAAAAACATTATTTATAAAAGGTGGCAACACAAATTTTTATTACAGAAAATGGATTTCGAATTATTTGAAATACGAACACAAATCCAACATATGCAGGCCTAAATGCAGTTTATTTATTTAAAGTATTTATAACGCTTTTCATACAGTTCAAAATGAAATATTTTTTTAATAATGATCGTCTGCAAACGATAATTATTTTCTTTAAAAAGGAATTGTTTCTTATTTTACTTAATATTTTGGTCAAAAACATTTTCTTCTGACATCAGATTTTTATAGGGATTGAAAAAAATATATATTATTTCATTTGAAATATAAACTATGAGAAACTTATTGTAATCATTTTTTTTTTATCTATAATCATGGAATTTCCTTTCCATTAATTCGAATTCCACAAATCTAGAGCTGTTGATAAATGAAATTTTTTTCTTGAAAAAAAGAAATGATAAAATATTGTTCTTGATATTTTTATTTAATATAATTCAAAAACTAATAAAATCTGGATTTTTTTTACTTCATTTATCTGTCATATGACGAGACAGCCATTTTAAATTCCCTAATGTTATTGCTATAGAATTCCCATTTTTCCCAGAAAATATGTACTGTTATATATATTTGCAACTGGAAGTTAAAACACTAATGAAGATTTCGGTAAAATCGCATTTTCCTTTAAGATTTTTGAAAATATTTTTGAGGCCATTTTAACTATTCCCGCGTATGTTTTAATATTTATAAAAATCTTTTTTGCTCTTTTGGATGAGTTTCAATACGTTTAAAGTTTGAATGTATTAAAATCTATCTGAAAAAATATTTCAAACAATACAATTGTCTAAATTTGAACAAGAAAAAATAAATTACATGGAATAACATTACGTTTACATATTCACAAAATACATATAAAAATATTCGGTTAAAAAAATACCTTCATTTCACCAATAAAAAACTGTTTAAATTCAAGGTGATCATTATTAAAGTTCCACTTTCAAAATACTGTATAAAAGAACTACTGGTTAGAAGGGATTCTAATTTGAACTAAATATACTTGGAGAGGAAATCGGTATGGTATAAGTGAAAGTTCTAAAGTTTATCAATAGATAGCACTGTAAGATGCAAGATGGTGCTCCTCTGCACATGGAAAACCAGTGACGTAATTGTTCAAGAGAAATTTCGGAAGTGATAGGATAATCAGCCATCTTTTTCCTACTATCTGGCTTTCAAGACCACCGGACCTCAACCCTTATGACTTCTCGCTGTGGGATTATCTTGAAAATTCTGTGTTCGAGATTACAAATTCAACTGATGTGAAAGCATGGATTACTGAACACATTCACGATGTGACCTCCGAGACACTCCAAAAGCCCTCGTGTTTCTAATCAGTGCGACGTTAATATTCACTCACTCACCCGAGACAGTCCATTTCATCGTTTATCAGTTTCGTGTCAGAAAATAGTGGACAGTAGACTGAACATGACTTGCGCAAGTCTTGCGATAGTTAACGTGCGTTTTTAAAACAATTTTTTATGCGGTTTTTATTCAAAGATAATTAAAAACCGATTTCCCCATCTAATGTGGCATGACTTTACGGATGCATTTTTCACTGCCACGTGTGTTGAATGACTTGGAAATAATTTTTCCGTCAAAAAACCAAAACATGTTTGCACATTGAACAGTACAGTTGGCCAAAACCGTCGTAATTTCATTCAAAATGACCCTTGTAGTCGAATCCTATAGCGCCATCTGTTGCCCTTGTAATTTTTTTTTCTTATTCCATTTACTTTTTTCTATCCCTTTCAAGTATATTAAGCTCAAATTTGAAATCATTCTGAGTAGTGTTTCTTTTTTTTTACAGCATTTTGAAACTGGAACCTTAATTATAGTTGAAACGAACCTAATTCCCTTCTACCCTGTGACCCAGCTAAAGATGTGGAAGGAAGTAAAGGATCATTCCTAATGGTTAGAGCATCGGTCTTCAGACCGGAAGGTCTGGGTTCGATGCCCGATGCCACTAAATATCCTCCAAGTACACACGTAGAACGTGCTCGTTAAATCAGTGGGTCCGAATGGTGTCGTCATCTATCATGTTGTACCGAGCAAAATCATGCTGTCACCTTAATGGGGCTCAAAGCTAAGGCTAACGACAGGCGTAAAATTCTAGCCCTTAGCCGCGATGAATTTCGTGGACCTTGATCTGATGTTACTGTCGATCAGGCGGCATAAGCAGCAACAACAACAACTTCTTTATATTAAAGGATCTTCCCTAATATTACTTTACACAGCAGATATGCACTTAATGACCGCTCAACGATTTTAATACTTTAAACATCAATGTAATAGGAAGGTGAATGTACCTGAACTTTTGCCGTCTTCTAGTCAATCCAACTTATCTTTAACACTTCCTGGCTATAATCTTTTACAAGGACTTTTAAACCACTATGGTAATCTTCACCTTGTAACTATCTTTTCACCTCTGGTTAACTAAACTTCTAACTTCCTAACTTTCTGTTGACTATTATCTTCACTTCTAATTCACTAACCCTTTAACTCGCGAACTAGGAATATATATAATAAACTTAATTTGCATATCATGTTTCCTTCTTTAGGAGAAGATTGGTGAATTTTGCTGGCCCAAAGAATGTCCAAGAGGGTTATTAATAGAAGGTCGCGTATAGATCCATCACATAGTTATGCTGTATAATAACTGTTTTTGTAACTGATATGTAATAATCATGTAAAAAAGAATCACCGGTTAAATTTGAATTTTCAACTGCGATCTTTTCAAGTTTAATATGAGTATTATACTTCGAGTTAAAAATAAAGATTAGATTTTTTTTTGTTTCTGTTGTATTACACCGTTTTCCTTCCTTCCTTCCTCAGTGGCTCGATAAGCCCAGGTTGGGTCTTGGTCTTCTCAAAAGGTGTTTTCCAGACCAGCCTTCTACCTGCTAGTGTTCAAGTTTTAGTTCTCAAAACTATAAGGTCTTTTCCTAGACCATCAATCCATCTTAGATTTGCCATCTTATCTCTGTGTGCCAGTTGGTTGAACATTGAAGACTTTTTTAGTGTGGTCTTCGTCCATTCCAACAACGTGGCCTGCTCATGTAATTCGTTGTACTTTGATGAAATTGACGATGTCAGATTCTTTATGTGGGTGATAGAATTCTAAATTCGATCATTTTCGCCACCGAACCTTTTCTTCAATTCCTCCAAAAATAATTCTTGAAATATTCCTTTCGTCGATACTAATCATGTTCTCATCTGTTCGGGACATGGACCAAGTTTCTTACATGCATAAGTTAATACTAATCTTAAGAGACTTTTCTACAACAGAACCTTGGTTTTTCTTTTGATTACATTCGATTTCATATATTTTCGTATTACATTAAGCCATCTATTAGCCATAGTCATTCTCTTTTGGATTTCAGTAGTACAAGTTCCTGTTGTTAATTTCAGAGCCTAAATAAGTGAAACTGTCAACAACTTCAAAATTATACTCTTCAATATTAAGGTGGGATTTGTTAAACCTTGATTTAATGTAAGGAATATATTTGGTCTTATTCTCATTAATTCCCATCCTAAGGGCCTCTTTCCCGAAAGATAAGAAGGCTTGTCTTAGTGCGGTGGGTGTTCGAGCAATGATATCAATGTCATCAGCAAAAGTCAACAATTGCATTGATTTATTAAAGATATTCTGATGATATGTTGTGATTGCTCGTACCCTCCCTGTTCTGAAAGAGGGATTTCTTGCCCTTAAGATCGCAGTAAATCGAATGGGTCTAGCTATAAATGAAAATAAGACTAAATATATGCTAAATTCAAAAAACAGAATCTCAAATCCTTGTCTTGAAATAGATTCATATAAATTTGAAACAGTTAAAAGTTTTACCTACTTAGGATCAATTATTACCTCTAATAATGGAATATCTCATGAAATCCAAAATCGATCATACCTGGCAAATAAGGCCTTTTTTGGACTGAAGAGGTTTTTAAAATCTAAATTTCTTTCAAGAAAGGTTTTTAATTTATTTACAAAAAACTCTTATTAGAACAGTTCTGACATATGCATCTGAGACTTGGACAATAACAAAACTGGAAGAAAATTGAATGTCATCATTGGGAGAAAAATACTTCGGAGCATACCTCGAAGTATAAACGAATACAATAGCTGAGGAAGAAGATACAATTTTAAATTACAGTCGATTCTCGATAGTTCAAACCTTCGATTATACGAACCTCTCGCTTATTCGAAGTATATGCTCAGTCCCTAGAAAAACTCTTGATATTTATAACTAAAACAATACGTTTTGGTGCACTCAATATTTCAAAGTAAAATCTATGGCCGTCCAGAATACTATACGTGATAATTTGAAGTGATCTAATAAAACTCGACAATTTAAAGACTCACTATCATGTAGAGTCCTGTATCCAACAGGTTGAAGCTTACATGTTTTGTGTTGCATTGTCTCTGCTTGTCTCCCCTGTAACGTAGCCCCTTTGATGACCATTGGAGTTGACTCCGATAACTCTGGCAGAAGCTAAATTGCCACTAAACAAACTGTGCAACTTTTTCCTTCAAAATCATGTTGATGTGCAAATTTTTCAAGCTTCATTTATTCTAGAAAAATCTATTGACAAAGTAAGATTGAATGCCATAAAACAAAAAAGATAACAAATTTTTCGTCAAAAAAAATTATGTACAGTATGTATTTTTTTAGTAGTTGTTTTTAATACATAAATGAATTCTTTCATACAGGAATTTTAACTTCTGTTTAATATTTATACTGCATATAATATGTACTTTTTAAAAATACTTTAAAACAAGTTTACATGTAGGTACAATTGTTGCTATATTACATAGTTTCAAATTTTAATGTGTTAGAAAAAAATTTCTCTTCGTGTATTTTAGGAGATTTTTCCTACCCTCTTGACAATTCCAACTCTTGATAATTCAAAGCTTTTCATTGGTCCCTTCAACTTTGAATTATCAAGAGTCGACTATATATAGAATTTATAAACAACCTGAAATCATTAAATACATAAAAATAAACATAATGAATTGGATGGCCCATATAATTCGAATGCCAGATGATAATGTATTTAAAAAGATACTGCAGTTCAAAATTACTGGGATTAGGAAGCGCAGAAGACCAAGGTTAAGATGGACAGACTCAGTGGAATCAGACTTTGGGATTACAACGAGTAAACTTGGTGAACGAAAGTGAGCAAGAGGTCACTATGGAGGGATCTTTAAAGGAAGGTACTAACCCAAGAAGGGGTGTCGTGCTAGATATGATGATAATGATTAAAGATACTATGTCCTCTGCAGTGGCGAAACGGAGATGATTAGAGCCCCCTGCAAAGTCAGGTTTTGGGCCCCAAACCGGATCTTACAAAGGGTATATACTTGGCATCAGTTAGAATTCGGGCCCCCTAGAACCCTGAGCCCCCTGCAATGCGAGGGTGTACGTTACGCCACTGTACTTCTGGTATTGATGTTTGAATCGCTTGCCCCTTTTTCTAATGCTTAAGAGAAAGCTTCAAGAGAAGGCACGTGTAACGAACTCTAGACCCATTCTGGAACTCAAGGTGGCAATTCGGACTGATCAGAGGTACTGCGCCTGCGCAAGTGCCACGCCGAGGAGTTCGGTGTTAACCTCTCGACGAGAGAGGTCGTCGTTTTTTTCTAGCTCCACCCGTGAGCTTAGTGTGGAGATTTGGATTCAGATAATTGTCTCGCAACGAGAGAATGAAAGCTCCACCAGTGAGTTTTATGAAGAATAAATCAGTGATTGTCTCTCCAAGAGAAATCTGTGAGCTCTACCAGAGAGCTTTGCGTGAAAGTTTTGTATCTGCCGGAGGCCACCCAGGCCCATTTCTTATTCTTCCTCTCTAAAAATGTCAACGGGCTCAGTATTTAACAGTGTAAAAAGTGTACATTTTTTTGTGTGAGTGTCCGAAGTGAAAATAAACCATTAAACACCATTGAAGTTCGTTATTTGAAAACGCTAGGACATTACACACGCCAGTGAATTTCCCTGTCGCAAGCCATTTTTTATTTCCAATGGGTTTGAAAGATGTGGTTCTGTATTTTCCCTATTTTATAATAACTTCTCAGCACTTTGAACTACCCATATTTGTTCCCGATATTTAAAATCCGCCTGGAGTGTAAATTTTTCCAATCCCCCCCCCCCCCACTCCTGATCGTTCAAAAACTTCACACATGTGGTTCATTAAACTTATCACGTGATCTGACTGAAACCACTCGTTTAGCACGTCTATCTCCAAATTCTCATTAATGAATTTAAAATTTGATGAGAGCTCGCGCCAACTCAGCCAAAGCGTTCGTTCGAGAAAATCAGTTTAATCGAACAACTAATCTCCTTTGTTCCTAGATCTTTTAGGAAACTGTTTTTCGAAATGAAAGTGATAATGGCTCACTTTGAAAACGTTCTGAATGAAAATGGGAAAAGATTTTGGGAACGAACGTTTGTTTTTAGAAGAGTCGTTCCCCAGGGAAACGCCGAATACGCGTTTGGCGATAATGGGTTTTAAATCGCGCGATTCGAGGCGAGAATTTTTTCACGCCAGGGTTACTGAGAAAAGAATATACTTTTCACGATGTGGTTCATTTGTAACTAGTAAATTAGCCATGGTAATCTAAATTGATTGGTCTGTGATAGCGGAAGAATCGACGGGGAAAGTGTCGGCGTTTTAAAGATAAATAAGATTATTAATTTATTTTTCTCAGGAAGTCCAGATATGGGGCGGCTCTAGGTTCGAACAAACCGGACCTCTCTCTCTGCCTGGGGCGGCAAATTCTAAAGGCGGCATTTGAATCAAATTTGAAAAATATTTTTTGTTACTAAAAAATTGGTTTATTTTCTGAAATATTATTGGGAGTGAATTTGGTATTTCATTTAAAGTATCTTACTTCCTTATTTTGTACGTTTTATGTTTAATGTCTGTATTCTTTTATGTTGAAACTTAAAAGGAGTTCGAGGTGGGAGTATATGTTCAATCATGAGATTTAAAAAGTTTACACATCTTTCACCCCCCATCCCTGAGTATGGTCACTACGTACATTCTTTTCACCAATGCGACGTCCGTGTCAGCCATCCAAAAGGGAACAAGAGCAATTAGAGTTAGTTTTATACAGAGGAGATGTTTTATTTTAGTCTTGAGTATAGTTACTATAAGTTAAAAAGAAAGAGTCTTCCAGTAGTCGCATATGATGTGTAACATCTGACTTGTTTATCATGGTAAATACGCAATAGTGACTTTAATCCTGAAAGAAATGAATCGGTTATGACTGGAAATAATTTTCTGTCGAATAATTATATATCTTTAATGAAATTTTTTTTAAATTAACACAAGGAGTAATGCAATTTTTTATCAAAAATATTTATTATTGTTCAATTTGGGGAAGAGCGGATGCAATAGATTTATGAAAACTAAAGTATGACACATATACTTGTGATTTCAAAGTATTTAAAAGTCGTTGAAAACCGGCGTCAATAACAGTACCACTGTTAGTTGTCGAAACATTTCGATTTGTGTTCATGTCGAGCTTGAGTTTATCTTTCAGAAAAGCTATGAGCGGCTCAGCTTCTGGCAAACTGAGATTAACTTTAAAATCACCACTCAAAATCATGGGAAGCGAATGATAGTTTTTTTTAAAAAAAGAGCAGAACCACCTTCGGTATACGGTAAAAGTACAAAATGCAGGAAATCTGTAATTTTTTTGATTCGGAGAAATGTATGCGACCACCAAAATGACAAGACTTGCTGGTATGTGCGGTAGGCGGGCGTCTTAATTGCTACTACAGTTGGACCCCCAGACGAGGGTAGCGAAGAGACACCGTCAAGCGCATGCTTAAAAATTAGAAATATTAGAGAAAATCAAAAATACTCGTTTACTTAATGAGTTAGTTTTTTTTAATCGAGAAATCTTTTTTAATCACAATTAAAAATATTATATTGACAGCGACAGGAATTAACCTCAAAGCATGAAAATGATAAGCACTTAAATATTTATTCAAATAATTCCATATTACTTACTCCTATTTTTTTTAAGAATGATGAGCTTTGTCAGACGCTTAACAAGAAATATAATTGTTAATATATAGTTTACACAAAAATAAATATATCCTCAGATTCTACACACAACGAGCCCTGAGACTTTGACATTTGAGCGTAAGAATCACAAGTTTATTCTGGTTGAAATCTAATAAGACTTGTTGGTATGTGCGGTAGGCGGGCGTTTTGATTGCTACTACATTTGGACCCCGAGACGAGGCTAGCGAAGAGACACCCCCAAGGCACTGAATGGGCGAATCCTTCTTTTACACTTTACTCGTTTGAAATAATAACAAGTAATTATGTCTTTAATTTCGAATTATTTTGTATTTGACTTAACATAATATATACATGCTATATAAATAATTTACATCCCTTTTTCTCTGTGACCCGGCTAGAGGTGTGGGAGGAACTAAATGATCATACGACATGATGAGCTTTAATTATTTTTATTTTATCACTCTATTCAACTCAGACACGAACCACACTTAAACAAGATAACTTTAATCAGTAATAGAAAGGAGAGAGACGATATTGCGTCGTTGGGGAGAATATATTTAATCATGCAGCTCTACCTTTAATATAACTTTATACAGAGCTTACGTATGTAATGACCGCTTATTGGTTTAACTTACTAAACATCGACTTGATTTAAGATCACAGTACCTGAACTCTGCAGTCTTCTATTCTCTTTTCGTTGACTTTAACGTTTCCCCAACAGTTAACTAATCCCTTTCTTAATATTCCAACTTCTGGCTTCTTACACTGTTTACGTATACGTTTCACTGTCAATTTACTTCACTTCTTATCTATTCACAATTCATTAATTCCCAAACTCGCGAATAAAGAATATATATATTTAAATTTTTTTTGCATGTCATGCTTTCTGCCCTTCGGAGACGGTTGGGTGAAAATGCTGGCCCAAAAGAATTCCTCAGAGGTTAATGGAAGGACGCGTATATATCCGTCACGACTATATATATAAATTATTATGCTTCCTTTTTGTTCGCAAGAATTATTCAAGTTTTATAGGTATCTATGTGAACAATTTGTCTTTTTTAATTATAATATTTATACGTTGGAGAGAGAGGCGGCATTTTCCATCTTTGTCCGGAGCGACAAAACTGCTAGAGCCAGCCCTGTCCAGGTAAATCAAAAAGAAACGGCCACAAGTTCACAACCATGACTCGTAGGCTACCGCAGCCACCTATAACTCCAAAGAAAACTTATTCATATTTTGTTCCTTCGGATGCTGTAACCAAAAAAATTATTCTTAATACTTCCTAAATAAACTTGAGAATTAAACGTAGTTTTCATTGAAATTTGATTCTATATGAGAGCGCCATTTTGAGTTTGTAAAACTCAAAAAGATACAAAAGTAAAGGAATTGTTCGTGGGTGCTTTTCTCATTGTAAGATGTGACATCAGACGATTATTATTCACTATTTTATTTTAAATTTCAGGGTGGGGCGTGGAAACTTCTTTTTTTTTTTTTTTTGAAAATGCAATAAAACACTACATGTTCCATTCGACTTTATTGTTATTTTCTGCATACCACACGATATTGGATTTTTAAATTTACGCAGTTTTAAACACAATGTCTGTTAAATGTCGCCCTCCATTCTCAATACACTGATGCAGTCGATTTTGAAAACTTTGAGCCACCTTGTCAAGCACATCGACAGGGATATTGTCAATTTTGGCACGGAAGTTGTTTTGTAGGTCTTTCAAGGTCTTGGAGCGATCTTTGTATTCCATGGACTTGAAATAAGCCCACGGGAAGTAATCAGGAGGGGATAAATCAGGTGAGCACGCAGGCCAGTTTACGTCCCCTCATAGGGAAATCAATCATTGGGGGAAGGCTGCTCTTAAAATACCCATGAAAACCCTGGAGGTGTGGGCTGGGGTTAATAGTGTGTTTTCCAAGATGATGAAATCAAGAACATGTATTCTACTCTAGTGGAGTCAATGCCAAGACGGGTTGAAAAGGTCATTTCTGCTAAAGGAAGGCATACTTCGTACTAATATACAGATTTTTCAGTCTGTTTAAGGTATGCAATGATAAAAAGCTAAGGTTTTAGAAAAAAATCCCTTTGTTTCCATTTATCCCAATTCGAACAGTATAGTATGTTAACTTATGATTAAAAATATAAGTTAAAAAGTAATTTTACTGAAATTTTTGGACCCGTCTCCCTGCCTAGAAATGTGAGTCAACTTGGGGTCATTACGTTACAATATTGTCATCGAGTCCAGTGTACCGGATCTTAGAAATGACAGCGACAATACGATTCACAGAAACGGTCGCAACAAAAGATGCATCTCTTCCATTCATAATAACTATATTTATGCGAAAAATGATCCAAAATTCTTCGTAAACAATTGCTTATTCTTATCCGAATTGCCCCCTAAAACAAAGTTAAACGTACTATTCTTTCAAACAGAGTTTTTCTGGCATAAAAAGTTAAAAAAGGAAGAGATACATGACGTGATGAAAAATGATTCTTCCTTTTCAAATGAATCACTGGAAAACAAAATCCGGCGAGCACGGTTACATAATTTACCTACGCTTCACTGGCGTTGTTAAACTCGATCTTGACAGTAAGTATCGGAATTTACGAGTTTGGTTTCAAAAATTGCGCAGAATTCCAGGATGTAAGAAAGTATCAGTCAGACTAGAAATCTCGCCAATAGTGGGATGATTGAAACGTGAGAGAGTTTTTAATTCGTTCGAGTTCCTTAAAAATGACAAGAAGGATCGAAATGACATTATAAAATAGGATAAAAAAGACAGTGAGGAATATATAAATTATGCAAAAAGTGTACAGTATGTGAGCATGATTATCTTTTTACGCTAACAGTTGTGAAAAACAGGATAACAATTTAAGGCGAAATAAATAAATCTTATAATTGATCGATTAAAATTACTAGCATGCAGTAGCGTAACGTACACTCCCGCAAACCCCACGTCGCGGAGGGGGACCAGGATTCTCGAAGGGGGGGCAAAGCCTGACTGACGCTAAGTACGTATTTAACCAATTTATATAAAAAAAGGCGTAACCTGCCTTGTAGGGGGGGGGGGCAGGGCCGATCCTAGCAGGTGGGCAGCGCGTGCACCGCACACGGGCGTCCAAAACAAGGGGCGGCCGCAAGCCGCATATAGTTTTGTTTTTAAAGCAAAATTTTTACAAATTTCCCAATTTATTTTCTAATTGGGCTGCGCATTGGTATTTTAAACCTTCTCAGACTTACTACATCACCCAGGAGCTGGTATCCTTTTTTAGCGCTGCACCATATAGGCGATACCAATTACAGCAAGCAATTTTGACGCCCAGTTTCCTCCACAGAGGGAGACACCTGAGCTCTTGACGATGCGAACCTGTACTAGGATTTAATTTTGCCGAGAGCATCCAAGTCAAACAAACACCCTGGGGATCTTTTACATGCCGTATAATTATACGACATGGCCGCTGTCGATTTTCTGCCTCATGAAAATCCACCGACTTGGTCCGGGGTCGAACCCGCAACCTTGGGTGCAGAAGGCCAGCGACAAACCAACCACGCCACCCAGCCGGCATTTCTCAAAATGAAAGTTATCGTCGAATAAATATACAACAGTTTACACATAGTTATTGTAAAATCAAAATAAGTCCCGATTTCCCGATGTAGGAAGTGAAGAACGATAGAAGATTCTAGTTTATGAAAAATAGAATGGTTGGTCCATTGCCAATTGGTGTCCACTCTTTCATTTGATAGCAAAATTCGTAGCAGAACCTGCAATACCTCTATAGAAAAGGTTTTCCAGCTTATCAGCGGCACTGGTTGTACATTGTGGACTGTTGCTTTAAAAAGGCGTCTCAAAAATGAGTTATGCGAAAGCTGCTTGTGGCCGCGGTACCCTAGTGGTCAAGGTATCGAAACGTGGTTGGCATGTCATGAGTTCGAGCCCAGTGCCACTGAAGACTTACCATATAGGGGAGCAATGCACGTTAAATCTGTCGAGAACTCAAACGTCTTCCCGTTGGTGTGATGTGGTAGTTAGGAGATGGAGATGCCAGCTCAGGTGACGTCCTCGTCACTCGACCATGGTTCAAAATTACGAGGTCCATCGCCAAAAGCCCTCGTGTAGCTGAACAGTGCGACGTTAATATTCACTCACTCACTCACGCGAAAGTTGCTTTGCGAAAATATCTAATAGGGTTAATATTACATAAGGCATAGGAGTGTTTAAATTTAATATGCATTGGGGGTGTTGAAAGCTTTCTATTGAATAATAGTCTTACAATTTAAAAACAAAATAGAGGACAGATGCGATGTTTGGCATCTATTTGGATTTTTATTAAAGTTTTACTTTTAACTCTTATACAGGTAGATGAGTTTATAACGTCAACGCTAAGTATTAGTCAAAATATGAAAAATTCTATAGAGGAGCGGCACCTTAGGTTTTTGCACGAAGGCGGATGACACCCTGGGATCGGTTCTGGGGGGGGGGGGGAGCTTTAATATTCTCCGTGACGCCACTACTAGCCCAGGTATACCTATACTTCGCGCACAGGTGAAATGAAATATATTACAATCGAGATAGAAAGATAAAAGAAATTTTATTGAGGTCGAGATTAAATTTAACATTTTGAATAATTTTAAATAAATTCTACAAAAAAATCTAAGAACAATTATATCTAAATATTATCTTGCTCTACTGAAGGAGACGATTTGCACAAAATCCGTTCTTAACAGATCCCTACTCAATAAAAAAAATGCTTGCCAAATTTCAAATCTGCAGATTTAATAATTCTGGAGATCTGACGGTGATTAGGTCACGCTTCTCCTAAAATATATATAGGAATAGAGAAGATAAAAATGTTTATGTCCCTTTAACTCCAGTTGGCAGAGGATTTCAGTGAAAACCTTTCTCAGCAGATTTCTACTCAATAAATGAAACATGCCTATCAAATTTCAAGTCTGTAGGTGTAATAGATCAAAATCTGGAATTTTCTCAATAACGCTCCTTGAACCGTCGCACCCCCCCCCCTCTTTGATGTAGATTTTTGCAAAACCTGTTCTTAGCGAAAAACAACACAACAGCAACAACTCAGACACTCGTCATAACAAATATCTCTTTCGTTCATCTATCCACCAACCCACTGGTGTGCGTGTGGGGGGGGGTAGTGTAGCGGTTCCTATATAAGCCAATACAGCCTCCCATCACTTTTGTCTAGTGGTCATGTAACTTGGCTTCGGATCCATAGATCGTGGGTTTTATTCCCGACACTGATCAATAAACAAATTGTTTTGTTGGGAGGGATGAATCGCATTCTTTTTAACAAATTTTCAACACGGGCATCCATTTTGTTTGGTTGAATCCTACATCTAGTTATATAGTAGCGTCCAATCTTTTTTTCCCTTCTTTTTGTTATGAAGATTGGCAACCGTGCTGAAATCTCTTTCACAAGGAAAAGCAATTAAAAACTTTCTCACGGTATTCCATAATTCGTCATAGATAGATATGTTTATATTGGTATGAAATATTACGTAAACAAATCAGTAACAGCCCGTGTTGTGTGTGGAATATTTATTCCCTTCATTGAAAGTTAAAATCAAAGTTACGAACTGGTTAAAATAGAGCCACAATCGTAGACCCCCCATGGACCCCCAGGTTTTTTTTACTACTAACAAGCCATCGTAGACCTAAGGGTCAATATAGACCCCTTTGAGAACCACTAGTCTAGTAGTTCAAAAATTTGAACTTTTAAGTTGGCAATTGAATTCCTGTTTTTTCCTTAAATTTTATCCGCTCGCGCAAGTTATTTAATGTTTTTATTATAATGTTAAAAATCATTCCTAGCGTGGTGGTCAGGAGAAAGGGTACCAGTCAAGGTGTCGTCTTCATAAATTGACCAAGGTTCAAAATTACGGGGTCCATCGCCAATAGCCCTCGTGTTGCTTTATAGTGTGACGTTAATATAACTCTCACCCAGGGACGTCTTAAGGCATGGGCCAACTGGGCCCTGACCCAGGGTCTCGACCAAAATAGGGGCCTCGTCTCCTTTTCGACTAAACCTTAGTAAGATCATGATTCGAATAATTTCAGCGGTCAAATGTTCTTCCAGGTTTTATTCTTCGAAAAACTAGGAATATTAGATAATACGCGTCAATTGGCTGCATGTACTGACCATCGTCCATGTATAGGCCTATGCCTACCACCATACACCCTCATTACTCATTCAGTCAAAAGGCGGCTATATAGGTCGAGCCGGTTCGTGCGATTTTTAGTCATGGACATTTATTTATTTCGGGTTATTTTGTTTGTACTAGTTTTTGACAATGTGTGCTATGTACCATCTACTATTAAGGATCATAGGTGGGGTCTACATTTGTGTAAGGGCCCAGGGCCTACATTTGTAGAAGGACCAACGGTGTACATTTGTGGAAGGGCCCAAGGCCTACATTTGTGTAAAGGTCCAGGGCCTACACTTGTGTTAGGGACCAGGGCCTCAAGAAGTCTTAAGACGTTCCTTCTCTCACCCACTGATCTTAGCACCCCCTAGCGATGAACATTGGAAGTTAGTGACTTCATCCCAAAAGCTATGACGCGTAGTGATAAATTAAAGAACAAAATTGTGAGCATCACCAATTTAGTTCGAAATGACCCTCAACGTACACCAATAACTGCTGGGTATTATAAAAACAAAAACAAAATCGTGTACCTGGCATATTGCACAGCGGTAATAATAGTAATTTGTCAGTTTCGCTTTTTAGTATTCACATTTATACTCGAGATAGAAACTTTTTATTGAATTCCTTTCAGGCTTTTCAACTGTTACATATTTGCATAATCCGATCTCGTAGATCCATTGATTGATAGGAAGCTGTGTGACAAATTTACATTTTAGTCTTCAAATTGAGTCATAAGACAGCGTCGAGCGTAATTTTCTATCTTAAATCGGTGACGCGCTACACTGCTTGTAATTAAATGTTCTCCGGCATAATTTTTCAAGCAAAATTGATAACTTCCAAGATTCACCGCTAGAGGCGCTGTAATCAGTTTCGGTTGATACAGCATTGCCATTCTGCGTTTGAAAATAACTTCGTTCTACAAAGAGGAAAAAAAGTTATTTAAACTTTTATCTCCTCGAGTTTTATCAGAAAAAAATAATAATTTTACGAACTATTATATTTAAATTAAGTAATATTTATTTAATGATTTAGTTTTCAGTTAATAATTTGTTATGCGTGTTGTGATTTTTTAGACATTGTTAAACTTATATCCGTAAAGAATTACGCCGGTACAAATCCAGTTTTTCTTTATCAGCGACCAAGAAAGCTTTCTTTTAGACACTATATATATAAAGCAGTGCCGGTGTAAGCTCATTTCAGATCATGGGCGCAGAAGATCTACAGGCCCCTTTGGCACTGAAGGATCTAAATTTATAACAAGAAAATCTAAGTCCAGCTTATCCAGGCCCTTCTGGGCACCTCCGGGCCCCTGGGCGCCCGTCCCAAATGCCCAGTTGATAAACCAGCACTGATTAAAGATGTCCTTTGACCACTTTTTAAAATATAGTATCGTAGTTATATATTCAGTTACGTAATGGTGAATATTTGCCCCCCCCCCTGCAAAGTCAGGCTTTGGATTCCAAGCCGAATCTTAGAAAGCCGAAAGCACTTGACGTCAGTCAGTCTTTGCCCCCCCCCTCAATGCAGGGGGTCTACGTTACGTCACAGCCCTCAAAAGTGTTCGTGCATCCAGGGACGTCTTAAGGCATGGGCCCAGGGTTTCGGCTACAATGGGGACCTCGTCTCGTTCTCGATTCAGTCTTAACAAGATCATAATTCGAATAATTTCAATGGTCAAATGTTATTTCCCGAACTGGGAATTTCGGACGATATATCGACTGATGACCCTTGTCCATGTATAGGCCTAGGCCTACCACCGTATACCATCATTACATATTCAATCAAAAGGCGACAGTTGGTTGAGCTGGTTTGAGCGCTTGTAAGTCATGCAAATTAATTTGTTTCGTGTTATTGTTTGTACGAGTGTTTGACAACTTATGCAATGTACTGTCTACTGTTAAGGATCATAGATGGGGCCTCCATTTGTGTATCGGCCCAGGGTCTCAAAAAGTCTTAAGACATCCCTGCGTACACTTGCAATTTTCTATAAAATTTATCGTTTTCGACAAATGAAAATTCATATATCGGAGTTGTTATTTTTTATAATATCTGCAACTTGGGTTCTTATTTATAAGTAACATAATCAATTTTTAAAAGATAGTACAATTATTTTGGAAAAATAATAACGATAAACTATTAAAAAATTGCAGCCCAAAAGTCTTCGTGCACTTAAAAAAAACCTCAACATAGCTTTAAATATTGTATTTCTTTCTTAATTTATAGTAGGATATCTCTTAGCGTCCACAACAACTGTTAAACGTTTTAGTATAAATGTCATCAGTTTTGTGTAATTTCTGAATCGATGTTCCTCCGTTCTTCTGTGTTTGTTTTCACTTTACATTTTATTTTTAGATGTCATGTCTTCTGACTCTCTAGCTTACAATTATCACTATGTTCTACTGGGCTTAAATCAGGTGACTGAGGAGGTGTTTTCAGAATGTGGGGACAGTTATAGAGACACCAGCAGTGGTGTAACGGAGAATACAAGGGTTCCCTGCAAAATCGGGTTTTGGGCCCACAGCCAGATCGTACAAAGGATCGCAAGACCGTAACATAACATAAGCTTTGGGACCCCTAGAGTATTCCTTCCCCCCGCGATGCGGGGGTGTACGTTACGCCACTGGACACCAGAGGCGTACGTTGAGAGCAGTCGCTTGAGGTCATTACTTTTTTAAAAAATATCTTAAAACGTCTTAAATGTCTTTAAAAGACATTTAAGACGTTTTAAGATACTCAATAAGACTCCAATACTCAAATTTTGGGCGGATAATTTCGAATTCTTCTTTAAAATATTTACATACAGCTCGTGATTCCCTGTTCTTTTCGTTGTGCGGCCGTAGTTCGAAATTAAGTGATCCGTTGCCAAAAGCCCTCATGCAGCTTCTGAGTGTAATAGTCACTAAATAATCAATAATGGGAACAGAGTAAACATTTTCCTTTAACTTCTTAAGAAAAAAAACAAATAATTTGGACAAATGTTTGAGTCTAAAACGAATTATACTTAAATATTTTTGTGAAAAAAAAATTTTTTTTTTTACTGTAAATGTGTAATGAAGGTAGGTTTAGAATTTTAAATAATCTTTTAGAGAAAGGGTTTTCAACCCGTGGCCACAAATGGCCCGCTGAAGGCATTTTAGTGGCCCTTTATTCGAATCTGAGGCAATTTCAGGGGGAAAAAATACCTTATCTGCTTTTTATCGTAAGAAACGCCATTTTTTTCTGTTACTCTTGATATTTAAAACATTTTATTGATATGCTTGATATTCATTTGAGATAAAATTTTCTTAAAATGACGAACTTTTCAAAAATTTCATTGTATCTTGAACAATTTTAAATATAAAAAAAATCTGATTATGTATAAAATTTCAGAAGAGTACGCAAAGTATTTTAATTTGACTTCCCTTTAACGTTTTTCAAACCGATATATATATATACACAAATATGTAACACCATCTCTTCCCCTAGAATCAGTAATAGTCTCAGAAAAACAAACCTCCCTTTCTTATTTAAATTTCTTGACTGCATTATTTTTTGACAGTCATTTGGCCCGAGGATCATTGTAAATTGATTGATGTGGCCCGCGGATCATTGTAAATTGATTGATGTGGCCCGCGGATCATTGTAAATTTATTGATGTGGCCCGCGGATCATTGTAAATTTATTGATGTGGCCCGCGGATCATTGTAATTTATTGATACGGCCCTCGTGCGTGAAACCCCTAAATCGGTTCTTACACTGTGGTCCGTAGCGTCTTTTTAGGTGGCCCGTGAAGATCTCATCTCCCTCTTTTACAGATTGAAAGACTTGGAGAAAAAATTGAAAGATGTGTCATCTCAGACTAGAATTGCCCTCCCACGAAAATACTTCTAGAACATGTATTTCGATCATAAATATTATTTGTTTTTATATTGTTTTCAGCTACTTAAGACATTACTGCAGGAACCTTTAAATAACTTAACCATGTGTTGGGAGTCAGGAAGGGGTGTTTAAAATCTTGGTGGTCCGCGATGTTAGGCTGACACATAAGGGCAATGCGATCGAAGCTTAAAGGCCCTATCACACGCGCATATTTGGAGCAACCGCTTAGGACAAATTTTTACGCAGCTGAGGGTGAAGGGTTGCCGTAAACAAAACGACATGCTCTGACGTCAGCCGCGCTCTACTTCCACATTAAAAAATTACTCGCTGATTTTTCTGCTTCTGAAAACGAACATCCAATATTATTTATTTTATTTTGCTCGCGCTTTTGTTGATGGGCGTAAACAGTAATGGTGCACCATTCTGTTCAAAATATTATAAGCCATATCTGATGCGTTTGACAAAACCGAAGCTGCCATTTTGTTTATGATGTATCCGAAGAACCCCATTGGCTGGAATTTCAAGCAACTTTTATTTCGAACAATTTTTTCAGCTCACAGGTAAAAAGTGGTTCGGAGCCGTTGCTATAACAACTGGGTAGACATTATTTGGAAAATTGCTCCAAACGTGTACGTGTGATAAGGCCTTAAGAACCGCTGTTTTAGAGTGTATATGCAATACTACAATTCAATGAAATGTGACGTTAATGAGCATTCAATCAATCAAAAGAGACAGGAAATGACGCATCAGTGAGAAGAAAGATAAGAGTATCTTTTATTGTTTGTTGTCAACAGTATTAAAAGATTTTGCAATGCTAAACAACGTCTATTATCTCTAGAGAGAATGTCAACTGAGGCAGCCACTGTAGAAGCATCCTCATCTGCCGAGGCAATGGTTAACTCAATCCACAAAGCACTTGGGTATTGCTTTGTACTTTCACATAAATACGTGATGCGTTAAATAATTTAATATATAAATGTCATTAACAATGCTTAGTTTACCTGTGAAATCCTTCTGAGTAACTTTTTAAAAATGTCTGATGTCATAAAAAACCTCAATATAAGTTATGGGGAGAGAGGCTACACACAGTCTATTAAAAGAAATCGTGATATATGTCATAATTAGACGTAAAAGAAAATAAAAAAAAAATTTTTTTTTAAAGAAATGTGAATAATAATTTTCAAATAATTTTTGGATCAAATGTTGTATTTACATATGCCATGCATCCTTGTCTACATAATCATTAAAATAATTCAAGTATTATAAAATCCTTTAAGTACCGTTATTTTTAAATATATGTCCTGCAATTGTATTATTTCAATCACATTCAAAATATCATTACAAAATATTTTTTTAAATAAAGAGTATTAAAATAAATATAATGAAAATAAATTTAAGAATTCTATTGATGCTTCCTGAAAGTTCAAGTTTACATAACCTTAATAACCTAATATAATTAAATATATTTTTTAATAAAAATTTAATCATAAAATATTAATTTTATATTAAATTATAAATACATTATGAAATATTTAAATACATTTTTATTCAATTTAAAAGGTGAGACAATTTTACTAAAATGGAAGAGATGCCTGAAATGCTTTCTTTTTAATTATAGGCACACAATATATAATTTTAATTATTCAATACATATAAATTTATTTAAGATTAAAATATAAATATTTTTGGATTTAAGTAATATTTTAATATGAATCTCTCTCTTGCAAAAATATTACATTAGGCTTTTATTATATATATATATTGCAATTAAAATTTTTGACTGTACCTCGAGCATAAAAATACCTAACCCCCCCTTTTTTATGTAGACTTTTTTAACAGAAAAAGTATTTAGAATCATATCATTATGTGTCATATTTCCTATTGAAACAATGCTTAAAATATTTCTGTGTCTGTTATATATGAAGAAAAATCATTGATTATGTTTTGTATCGCCTTTTTCTTTCTTTAAAACAATTTCCAACTCTAATCATATTTGTTTGGCAGTTAGCCAAATCTCTCCCCCCCCCCTCCTCCATTTAATGGAAATTATTCAATAAACAAAGAAAAAAAAAATATAGATAAAATCAAATTTTTGAGATTCTTTTGAAATGTATTAGTTATGTAAAATATTTACTATGTATTTAATCCATAACAAGAAAAATGAACCACTCGAGGGAAATCCAGAAATTGGTAGGCTTTGCAGAGTTGAGTTAAACATTGCCTCGTTTCAATAAACAACCCCCAATGGATGGGCCAATAGCACTCAACCACAGGGATCAATACTTTATGTGTAAATATATAATATATAGCTTTGCTTTTTTATTTGTCTGCAATATTCTAAAATAGCAGAAATATCATTCCATGGTCAAAAAATATTACAGAATCCATTACACCACAAGAAAAAAAAAACTTTTCTGTACATACACCAACATTGATGAAAAGTAAAAAATATTGTACATCAAAATAATATTGATACATTTACACAGATATCTTAAATACAAACAAAAACTCCATTTTTTTTCAATATGTGACAAGTTTACATACATTTTAATTCTTCAGGATATAAATAACTAGGAGTCTAGCTATCCAATGGGTCTGCATAAGTAAAAATACACACATGGGAGGAGAAGAAATCATATGAGAAGGGGAGTTCAGCACCAGTTAACGTCACAGATAATGTCTATAAGCATTTGTGCCATCATCCATTTTTTGTACATGAGTTGAACTTTTTAAATGCTTAAACAAATAACATGAAATATTTTTCTCCATATTATTCCAACAATAGACTGGAAATAAATAGAATCATGAATTTTTTTTTCACAGCACATAAAAATCTTTTATTTTTTTTAAGTGAAAAGATTTATAAAAATACAACTTTTAAAAATGAAAGAGGTTCTCATAGTTAACATTTATTCAACAGTTTTTTTTTAAAAATCACTCAATAACACTAAAATAGCAATAGCAATCCAACAATCAATTGACATTTGAAAAAACAACTTATTTTGCAATAACGAAATCTGACTGAGTTCTGTTGTAATAATAAATGTAATAGTCTCTTCTAATCTAAATAATTTAAGGTAGAAATTAGTATATATTATTCTTTAATATATTTAATATAAAATACATATCATGATTTTTCATTAACAACCAGTAACCTTGCATAGCTCTAAAGTGTTATCAAGAACAACAGACCAAACTATTTCACAATATTAACAGAATTTTGTTATCTTCATTATAAACAATTTATTTATTTTTATATCTATAAACACACCAATTATATGACTTTTTTTTACTTTAAAAAAATGCACTCCAATTTTAATATTTATTAAATTGTTAATTAAACTAAACTCACAGTGGTGCAACAGCCTATGAGAGCCAAGGCCTACTGTGCCCATCTCAGTTTTCATGACTTGGGCTCTGAGGTGCATGAGCATATCTTCTGGTCAGGTGGTCAGTCTCACATGAAACCCCTAATGTTTAGTTCTCAAGTAAACTTGGTACTCATTTAACGACCCACTGAAGGGTTATGAAAGGCTGAACATTAATTACAACATATAAAATTAATTCTACATTCATCATAGTATGTGTTAATGCTTGTAACAAATTTTTTTCTTTAAAAAAATTTTCATTTCATTTTTAAGGTATTATTTACCATTTAATTAATGTTTTGTTTCATATCTTCAGACTTTTTGTTTTGTTTAGTTGTATAAATAATTAATGCTTTAAGACAACCAATGGGCTCAATTCATGACGGTCACATGATAAAGACAAAGATGTGTTCTCCCTTGCATTCAAAACAGACAAACTAATTCTACTACTGTTCTACTTATAAAACTTGGTAAAATTTCAAATGTAAAAAAAAAAATTTCTTCAAAAGATTTTAAAATTTTAAAAACAATCTTATTTTATGCATATACCTTTAAATAAAAAACATTACTGTTGTTGAGAAACTTGTATTTTTTAAGAGAAAGTTTCTGAAAAGATCAAAAGTTGGCAACAATGAAACAAGATTGTTTTTATCTTGTGATTGACATCACATGAATTGAGCCCATTCTTTCTTTATAGAATAAAGTGCATAGCAGGTTTTTTTTTTAAACATCTAACAAATCCAAATATATTAATATTACACAAAATGGCAGTATAACATTATTACAACAAGAACTCACTCATTTTCGTTATTAAATTACTTTAATTTGAAGCAAAAATCTGACATAACTTAAACATTACAACTATAGTATACTTTATCAACAACCATATATAGTCTCTCATATGTGATACATTCAATAAAAATTTCAAATGTGCACATTAAATACCTTCAATACAATATCAACCCTCTGACAATATTCCTGAACTATAATTTATACCTGTAATAAATAGTTTATAAAACTTTATTCATATTCAACATGCCTATAATGCAATAGCACAACTAACACTACTTTCAATAAATAATATCTTCGTTCATTAAATAACTTCACAAAACGCTCTGAGCTAACTTTTTTTTTAATAAAATAAATATAATTTAAATTCAATGCTAAGTTTGGTTAACATTATAGTGCAACTTATATAGGCACATAGTGAGTCGTCAGACAGAAAACTTCTCTCTTTTAAAATATTCTGAAAAAACTTATCATAAAATTATTTTCTATATTATACCTATATAATATACTCTTTTAATATAGATTTCTATTTATTGTTTTTAAAAAAATTATTTGAAAAATACTATACTTAATACTTTGACATTATTTAAACTTTTATGCTTGCGGCTAAAATGTGTAAGGCCCATCTCGCTGTAAAAATAAAATTGACAAAACTACAACAGTACTCTTTAACCCACGCAAAAAGAAATAATATATTGCTTTTGAATGTAATAAATAGTTTATATGTTTATATTTAGAATGCAATATATTATAAATATTCTTTCTTGATAAATAGCTTCTGCAATACATTTCAGATACAACATTCTTTTAAATAAATCTTGTTATAATTTACAGTTTGATGTTTTAAAATATAGAACATTAAATTAATTCTTTAAAACATATAAATGTAACATTTACAAAAAGACAGACATTATTTGAATATACATATTGTATGCATTTACAAAGAACAACAGTTTTTCCTCATTCATTTCATTAAAGTTTAAATGTTTTTACTTCTGATAAAACATTTTATGGAACAATAATTCTTTTTTAACAAAAGCATATTAGGAATTTCCTTATTTAGCAAACAAGTATTTTATAACAATAAAATAAAATGCAGTAAAGCTTCTTAATGCATCCATTCCTTCTAATGATTGTTTTTTTATTACTACATATGTGTTACAGAATTCAGAGACCCCTAAATAGTTTAGATCTCCATCCCTGAGGTTTAATAATGTTGGCATCCAAGAATAAAGCTTGGCATAGCATTTTTAAAAACACCTTTTTTCATTCGGAAATAGAACAAAATTTTTTTTCAATTTGTGATTTTTCAGGCATTTTTTTAATGATGAAAATCCTTCCATTTTTTCCTTCTATGTTTCTCCTTACTTGAAAAATTATATCATAATTTGCTTCTATTTAGAAATTATGATTATTTATTACTTAATGTTAAAGTTTCCTCAAATGTAATTATATTTTTAATATATATAAAGAAGCATTTTAAATGTTTACTTTTAATACTTATGTATTAATATAAGAACTTTCTTATATTTATAGGAATTTGAGTATTAAAAAATATTAAAAATTTCAATATAATTATTTTTGGAAGAATTTTATTTACTTCTTAAATAAATACTTAAAAAAGCTTTCAAGGTGCCTTTACTTTAAAAAGTGTCAAATTTTCAGTTTGTTACATGATACACATAACATAAATCTTTAAACACAACTCTATTGCTCCATTGCATAATCATTAAAAAAAATTAAGTATTACCTCGGTTTAATAAAACAAATGATTGCATTAAAAAAGCTTTACTGTATTTCGAATAAAAATACATAATGATGAATAATAATTATTTTAATAAAATGAAATTACCCTTGTGACCTATGTTATAACTTTACTAAGCTCCGACATTCTTTCAGCAGACGCGCACATAACACACGAAAATCAATGATCAATGTTACCTATGAAACAAATATGAACTTGTTTCCAAGATGGTGGCAGTGACAAAGTCATATAGAATAAAATTATTTCCACAGTTCTTAAAAAATAATGTCTTTTAAAACTCATAGACCTACATTTAGCACTGGATTCATATGAAAAATATGTATATATAGTTAGAAATTAGCAAGACATACAAGTGGAAAAGAAAAGTATATTGAAAAATAAATAGTGAAGACAACACATTTTCATTCCAAATGTAGCATTAAAAAAAGCAAAAAGGTTAGAAAAGTTGAACAGTATCTAAATACAAGACCAACTCTGACATGGCATGAAATTTCTCATTTATATGGGTTGTCAAAAATGGAAAAATAAAAGTATAGATTCTTTAAAATTTGAAAAAAAGATATTTTTAAAATACTTTAAATAACAAACAGTTTACAAGAATAATAATGATGATTTTGAGTCATTTTACTGTTATTTAAATAACTTTGACAGCTAAAAAAAATAAACTCAAGAATTTAGAGTATTTTAAATAACATAAATGTTTTGAGTATCTTTTAATTATAAAGAATATATTAAAGTTAACTGGAAAACAATATGAAAAGTAACCCACATAACGGAATTTAAGCCAGAATAATATAATCAGGTCTTCAAT
Source organism: Trichonephila clavata (assembly GCA_019973975.1). Lineage (NCBI taxonomy): Eukaryota > Metazoa > Arthropoda > Arachnida > Araneae > Nephilidae > Trichonephila > Trichonephila clavata. The sequence continues at coordinate 104,944 of BMAO01011092.1, read as the reverse complement.
CTTAGTTTTTCCTTTGAAATATTGCACATATCATTCATATAAGTGGATATAATTCTGAAATTCTACACTGTTTCCTTATAATAAATTCATCTCATAACCTTTCATTATGTTACTATTTACAATATGAAGTTAAGTACCAGAAAGTGCATACAAATGCATTCTCAGCAGGCAAAAAAGTCTTCAGTTTGCACGTATGTAGTATGCTTTATAAAAAAATTATGCTCGATGAAGGTAAATAGACCATGAATAAAATAGGAAACAATTCAAACCCAAAACGGAAAAAAAAAAATGCTCTGTACAGGCTAAATATTAATCATTTATAATAAAAATAATTTGTACACGGCTAGAGAGCTAAAAAATATTATTTAACTGTTCTCCATTTTTGCTCTCGAAAAATGATGTCATTCCGATACACATAAGACATCGTACAAAAAAAATTTCGAGTCTCATTACTACACAAAATAAACATTAAAAACACTAAATGTGCAATATAAATAAGTGAGCCAAAAAAAGTATTCTACTATAAAAACTACCGATCACCAACTAAAAACACAAGCACAAAATTGGCAGTAAGAAAAAATCTCTTCGATCGTACACGCAGTGTTAATAAAATTCATCTTGTAACAAATAATTGCTTCAGAAATATAAATCCCTGGCATTTCTATTAATAATAATTCTTATATTTTGTACAAAATATCTTAGTTCATCAGCAATAAACCTACACCATAAGCTATTCAACAAAGTTTTTTTTGCAGGCTTGGAGCCTTTTTCTTTTCAATTCACTTCATATCACATTTATTGCTCCTTCTGAATTCTTTTTTTTAAATGTAGAAATTCTTTTCAATGGAGAATTGATGCTTAAAGATGCATATAGTTTCTAAAGGAATGAACAATACTGCCTCTATAGAACTATACAGAGACTCTGTGCATGAAGAGTCGGGTATTTTATACCACAGTTCACCGGTCAGAACTCGTGCAGCCATGTTTAATGTAGCTATACAATGGAAATCATTCTTTTCACAGATGTCTATAAATAAATCCATACACAAATGCACTGATATATGAACATGTTATATAATTTCTCTCTCTCTTTACAATCTCCACCTGTCCTTTTTAAATAAAAACAATATCTAATAATTTCTAATATAATTTACCCAATGCGAGCACCTTAATATACAAGGAAAGAAAATGGTTCATGTTACTCAATTCCTAGTTGTTTAGAACCTTTTAATGATAAGCAATTGCCATACAATTTAAGTTATCTTTTAAGTGATAATAAAAAAAAATTTGTAAAAAGTCTCTAAAAATCCTGTTTTACGATACATATGTAAGAACTTTTAGCAAATACTACTAAGTCATGGTCTTAAAATAAAAGATTAACTTTTAAAGATTCTTGAGTCAACATCAAATTGAAAAGGACTGAATATATAAACATGTGAAATATTGCTTGCAAAAATTAAAATGCTTTCTTATCCAAACTATAGAATTTAGCTTGTGATAAAAATACGAATTTTTTTTCTCCATAAAATTATTCTTGTAACATGTTTTTAAAAACACTTATAAATTGGCAATTTCCTTATCTTTAATTAAAAGGTGCCAACTTCTTAGAATATGAAAACATTAGCTTTTCTCGCCCCATATATTTTGTCGTACTAAAATCTGAAGTCCTCCAATGAAATCTTACGAAATTCTGCACGAGAGAGCGGCATGTTAATTTGATGATAATTTAACAGGCCACTGTTAATACTTTATATTCTGGCACTGCATTAGTTGATGAAAAGATGCATGATTTTTTTCTTTTTCTTCGAGAAGATGATCACATGTTCTCAATGGAAAATAGTTCCTTGTGGAGAGCTGGGAAGTCGAGGTGTGGTGCCGAACACCTGAATTTCGCCAGTGTCTCCATGTGCAATATACTCAAGTCCCTCAGATCAGCCAACTTTGCCATGAGGACATCAAACACACGAACATCGCCTTTGTATGGAAGTTTGTGAGTTTGTTCAAGTTCGTACTTTAAGGCCTTGAGTATGGCTTGGTATAGAGTTTGGACGTCAGCAACATTTTTGAGTCCAAGACGATCTGAGAAAAAGGAGAATTTACTCATTATTTTAAACAATGAGATATTAAGAAAACTTAACAAATTGAACAATTCTTAAGCAAAGACACTGTTAAAAATACTTTCCTACAGCAGCAAAAAATTTTAAAAAAAGTATTTGTATTCATTTAATCAAGTGACATGAGTGATTGATATGCATTTAACAAAATTAAAGTAACTAAAAAAGTTCTTCGACATTAATATATTCTTATTTCATCATCTTTATAGAAAGCAGTATATTTTACAATATTCAATTTTATCTATTGATCACTTTCCTTTGGAATAAAAAATATTACATATTTTATTCCCTGAACCATATTAAAGGAAAAAGTTCTGCATTTATGGAATGTTTTCAGTTTTTAAATACATAAACTAACTGTGTTGCTGATTTTCATTAAAACTGAGAAAATGTTTCGAGTTTAAATCAAGTTTGTTAAATGCAAAGACATTGTTTTTTCCATTCAAGGTCAATTAATTTACTACTAATTTCCAAATCTGACTATTTCTTTTTAATGTTTAACAACCAATCTACAGAACAAAGAATTCTTAATATGCTCTTAGGTATACCAAGTCACTGAATAGAGGGAAAACATATTTATAACAATGCAAATACTTAATTACTATTTAGTATTATACAAGCTATGTTTTACTTATGTTATAGATTATTCATCCATTGATTGTTGTTGGTCAAGCTAACAGACTTGTAGCCAGTGTGTCATGAGTTTGAGCCTAGTGCCGCTAAGACTTGCAATGCAGAGCCTCAAACGTCCTCCCATTGGTGTGGTGTGGAAGTTAAAAGGGGGTGTCAGCTCAGGTGTTGTCCTCCTCACTTGACCATGGTTCAAAATTACGAGATCCATCACCAAAAGCCCTTGTGTAGCTAAATAGTGTGACATAAATATTCACTCATGCCATTGATTGGTTTATCAATGTTCCTTTTTGAACAACACAAGGACTATTGGCAACAGATTTTCGTTACTTGATCATGGCTCAAAATTATAAGAATGACATTTGAGTTGGCACCCTATTCTCTAAGCTTCCAGGCTATGCTAATGTGAGGATTCTGAGCCTCAGCACACTTAATGTGCAACAGGTTTTAGGTGGCATCTGGTCAAACCCAAAAGATTCGATAGAAACACTACTTACAAGTTTGTCCCTTTGAATGCTTGGCTACCGTAGCCAATAATATGGATATAAAATTAAATTTACAATTTTTTTATGCAATAAATGTTTTTTAAAAATTCAACAACAAAATGGTAAAGTTAATACTTAAATAGTTATTTTATTGCAAGTAATACAAGGGAAAAAATGATAAGCTCAGGATAAACAATTTTAATACATAATACAAAACTAAACATTAATATAACTAACAGCATACTATTTTTATGTTATCATGGTTTGGAGAAACTGTTTTTTTTTTTTTCAATTCTTTTTTTAAATTGCTTTCAAAATATGTGTAACAATCTTCCTTTTTTCGTTGATTTGCTACAATCTGTTTTAAATTACATACACACACACAACCCAGTAAAATAAAAGAAAATTAAAAAAACCTATTTACATTAAATGTAATAACCTACTTAAATTTTAAGTGCATGAAACTTTTCACTTTAATATTATTAGCAACAGAATAAAGAAAAGTTGAAAAGTTCTAAAATAATGTATTGGTAACTAATAATAAAAATTTGCTTTTTCACAGAAACTAATTTTTTCTTAATTTCATGGTCTCTTAAATATACCAAAATGCAATATATATATTTATTGGTGCAAAATTTCATGAAGTAGAAAGAAAATTTATTATTAAAAAAGAAAATTTTACTTCTTTTAAGTTTTGTCATTACATACCTGGAGAAAGCAAAACACAGGCAGAATACAAAGCTAATTCAGATTCTGTGAGCTTTAACTCAGCTATGCTTTTAGCAGTTTCGAATGTATTATTCACCAATTTCATTTCCGATGTATCTAATGGAGAATAAAAAAAAACGAATCATTGCATAAATGCCATTTAATTTGTCTTTAATTATTGAAATACCATGTAAACATCAAGTGAAAATTTTATGAGGAATTATCTACTGTTATATTTTGATAACTTTTTAGACTAATAAAAATTCAATTACAAACCTATTGTATATTTTATTAATCTGTAGTTTTTCATATAGTCGTAATCAAAGTTTTTATAAACTAAATCTTTTACACTGTATTCTTTTTAGCAATTATATTCAGAGAAATTTAAGAAAAAATACTATTTATACATTTTGTTAATATATCTATATAGAAAGTTCAAATCTGTTTTCTTAAGAAAATTTCAAAATAGGTATGTAACAAAAATAAACACATGTTCTGTTTCAAGAAATGAACTAGAGGAATTCTAATGTTCAGGAAAATATAATTTTAAGTTAATTGAAGTGAAATTTTAATATTCTATTTTTTCCAATCTATATTAAATGTTGTCACTCATAAGTTAAAATAATAAAAATTTCTTTTTAAATTAACTTTCCACATAGTTCAATTTTAGAAGTTAATTTGTTTGTATTACAAATAAGTTAAATTTGTAATTTTTCAGATTCTTTAAAAATGTAAATGATTTTAAAAGATACAAATTTCAAATTTCCACCTCTATGGATATTATCCAAAAAAAATATCACAAACACAATAACTTTATAAAGTGCAATTTAAAATATCAAGAGAATGAATTTTGCAACTTTATAAAACTATAATTAGGATTTAGAATTATATAGAATATTTAAATTAGAATAAAATTTACAGAATTCACAAATATTGCTTCTAAAGCAAATTATAATAAACAATACTAATTAAAATGAAATACAAACCAGCAGTGGTAAAAGCTTCCGATGGAATCATTGTTTCGCCATACATTACGAGATTAGTTACAGGATCTAAATACCTGCTCATCCTTAAGACACTCATCTCAAAACTACCTATAAAGTACAAAAAAAGATAAATTAACATTTGTAACTATTACATTTCATAGGCAAGCTATTTACTAATAATCTACATGAAAAAAAAAATTCTCAAATTCTTGATACAAATTTGTTTTTAGAATAATTTCTAATGTTAAATTTCTTTTTCTTTTAAATGATATGTGAAATTTTGTATGATTTGCAGGTTCACAAAAGAAACAAAAAGGCAAAGGATCTTATAATTTTGAACCACAGTCAAGTGCTGAGGCAGACATTTGAGCTACTACTCAACTCTACAATTTTCCACACCATGCCTATGTAAAGGTCTTTAGCCCTGAGAGGTTTAATGTGGATAAGCATTTCTACAGAATGTTTTAAAGGAATACAGGACTTAAAAACATGTGACTTGACTGTAACATCACTAGCTTCAAACCCCGGTTACTGGGTATAGTGTATAATCTCAGTAAATATTTTTAAAAAATCAATGGAATGAAGTCAACATAGTGTTTTTAAATAAAATTATATTACATGAATAAAAAGGGAAGGTTTTTTGTCTGTAATATCAAATATATTACAGCAGTAGTAGAAAAAGTTATGTCTTCTACTTGCTAATAAAATTATGCCCTTTTCCATATGCATTTTCAGTAGTTCATTGCCATTTAGTTAAAATTATTTTTAAGATTATCTATTAAATTAGATATTGTAAAATATGGAGGATAATGAGGGAGTGAATATTTGTAGTCTTTATAAATTTTAAAGACTTCTATAAAAATAAATAAATGAAGTAAATATCATTACTGCTGTATTAGTATATTAATAAATAAGAAAATCTATTAAGTAAATGACTATTTGTAAGTAATCTATATTATTACAGCTAGATTGCATTTATTAAAAATTTCACATTATATAATATGATGCAGTATCATTGCAAATAAAATTTGGAAGAATAATTAAAATGAAAAGTGTTACAGATGTAATGTAAGATGCAATAGAAGATAGATTTCATGTCATAAATAGGATAATTTAAGCCCTTCAATAAGAAAATAATCCTTAAGCACTTAAACTGCTCTGTACCATAAATAATTCAACCATCAGGGAAACAAACTATATTTTCATAAAATCATACTGCTAAAAATAACAAATTTAATGAATCTTCAAATATTCATTGAATAAAACTTAAAATCAAAGCAGGCATTTTTAATAAATCATCAATTAAGATTTTAAACTGTTAATATGAATTATTTTGACATTTACTTTATGTTAACAGTTGTTTGCATTTTTGCACCATAAGATGTCCCCAAATTTCAGGGATTTGTTATAGGAAAGAATATTTTAATTATACAAGCAAATTACCTTTAGACAATAAGACATTAATTTTACTTCAAAATTCATATGAAAAAGGTTTGTCTCATTGTCCAAGAAATACAATATACACAACATTTAAATAATTAAAAAATTTAAGAAATATGTCCACAAAATTTTGATCAATAACATTACTGTGTTTTCTGTCTTAACACTTTATGAAAATTAAATAAGAGACAAAACAAAGCATAGAAACATATATATATAATATACTTACCTGCTTTGAGTAATAAAATCTGATCGTCCTGTGATAGTTTCATGAAGCCAGGAACCATCTTGGCAAATTCGATGATTTGTTGAATAATGTTAGTGAGTTTTTGAGCACAATCCAGCCACAGCTGCTCATGCTCCTAAAATACAAAAGAAATTGTTAATGAGTGGTATAATAAAACAAAATGATTGTCAGCAATTGAATACATTACTAAAAACTTTGTATAAAGCATTTAATTCTGAGGGTTTTTTTTAAAAAAAAAATAACACACAATTTTATATCAATGATATTGATAAAGTTATAGAGTTCTGTGATTAAAAACGAAAAAGCTCCTAGTTAAAACATTGAAATGTTTAAGGTGCAATATTTTAACATACAAAAAGTAATAATGATAAAATAGTTAAAGTTTTCATTCCATTAAAACACCACAGTTAATAGCTACATTATACTCAATGCATATAATATAAAAATAATTATGCTTCACTGAATCATCATCATTATTGAAACATTTATTTTAAAAGCAAAGAATTACATTTTTTTAAAAATTGACCAGTTTTAAGATTGCAACATTCTTATACAACAAATACATGATACTCTGGATTTCATCAATGGTTTCCAAACTTTTTGGAATTGAGATACCCTTTTTGAGCAAAAGCTTTCTATTGAGACTTGACTAAAAGTATGACTAATTATAAAAATAAACTTTTAAAATGTAAAAGAGATACTTTTGTAAAGTAAATGACAAATTTTTGCAATATTCTGCAGTGCCTTTGCAAATATACTATTGCTCGCAAAGGTGCCATGACACACACTTTGAGGGCCCCTGGATAACACAATCAATTATCTCTGATTTATTACATACAACAAATATCATTTTTATATTTTCTGATCAATAATAATACTTAAATAATATTTATTGATTATTCAAGCTGGCCCTATCTACTACAATATATTACATAATTTATGTTTGCTTTGAAAAGGAAAAAAATACATGATTTTATGCAAACATTTCTCAAAAATTAAAACCCTATTTTACATAATTTAAGAACAGTTATATTTTGCAAACAAGACATCTTCAAACTTTTGGGATAAGAGATTAAAAATATTTTATTAAGTCTAGTATATTACCTTAAAATCATGAGATACAATACAATTTTAAGAACATGTAATAAGGTTCAACCCATGGTATAAAATATTTAGAATATACAAATTTCTTTTATTGAAGCAAAATATAATTTTGTACTATTGTAACATGGTTGAAATTTCTGGCATTGAGTCCCTGAAGGATATATTGTGCCAAACATATAATTAAGATATCTTTTTCAATTCATAAGTGCTTAAATGGAATTGTATTTCAAAAAAATTCAAATAGTATTTTCATTATTACTCAAACTATATTTTCCTTATTTTTCAAATTATATTTTTATTATTATTCAAATTGTATTTTTTATTATTAAAGTGCTTTGTGCATGCTGATTTATATACTATATTTAATTTCTATTTCTATTTTGTATGTATTTTCAGTATAATAATTAGTTTTATTGTTGTGCCTTTTACCAACACCATCAAATGCATTTATCTTTTATGCGATGGCCAACATGTTGCTTGCTTCGAGTTGTTTGTGTAATATAATCTGTGTGGAATGTTCAGTTCCTGTGCTGTCTCTACCTAGGAGAGATTCTCACTGCACAAAACTGCTGTGTGTGTGGCATCTGTTTATATCTTTTATACACAAAATTAAAGTTGTTAAGTTTTAAAAGCAAGAGTCATCATTTAGCCCCAAGTGGCGGACAATAAGTTAATGCTATATAAAGTCTAACTTTCCAACTCTTTTTTTATAAATCAATATGTAAAAAACTATTTCATTTAAAATTAAATGTATGAGGCCAATGCAAAGAATAAAAAAATTATTTTTAGGGATTTTCCCCCAATTAAGTCAATTAATGTTCAAGTATAACCGTTTAAAATGATTTATGTAGAGTAAAATCCAGAACATTCAATCAAAATGTGTCTCACAGTCAATGAACAAACACAATGATTTTACAAGGGGAATTTTTCTCTCAGAAGCAGATGTAAATCACTTGTAAGACTAATTGGTAAAAAAGTTAAATTAACATCCTGCCTTTCAGATTGCAAAGACTTCTAATGAAGAGTGGGAAGGGAGCTTTATATATTATAGTTTATATATCTCAAGATTCTATTGGTCTTGCCAATGTTTGTTTATGGGTGCTTAAAATTTTTTATTTCCAATGGGGCTGCGGATTGGTATTTTTCCATTGCAAACTTAGTACATTACCTGGGAGTTGGTATCATTGGAGTGCAGCACCATATAGGCGGAATAACAATCAATGCAATGTAATGTAATTTTGATGCCCAGTGGGAGGTACCTGAGCTCTGACAATGCAAAATGGTACTAGGAATTTGTTTTTAAAATTTTGCCGAGAGCATCCAAGCCAAGCAAGCCCTCTTGGGATTTTTAACATGCCACATAATCATACAACATGGATGCTTGTCTCTTTTCTGAATCATGAAAATCCACTGATTCGAGTTGGGGTTGAACCCGCAACCTTGAGCATACAAGGCCAACAACAAACTAACTATGCCACCCAGCTAGTTACATATGTTTTAATGTTATAATAAAGAGTGACTATTGTAACACAGCAAAGGAAAAAAAAGTCTATTAATCAAATACTTTACCATGCTTTTGTAACAAAGAATGGCAGTGACATCTGGAGGTTTCCTCATGATCTCTGCAACTTGCTCAGATGTGTATAAACATGTCCTTGTATGAGCCTCTGTCAATGTTTTTGTTAAGAGTTCTACAAAAAAAGAAATGAGTTCAAGATATAATCAAAACAGAAAATTATTTCTCAACAATCACTATAATATTTTTTACTTGTTTAATATTATAATTTACCATCTTCTTTATAACCACTGTACAGCAGAAATATACAAATAAGCTGATAACATATCAGCCAAATTATCAGAATGTGTAACTCCACAACAAAATATCGAAATAAGACTTTTAATGCCGTCTAGTGGAGTATTTTGAAGCCTATCTATTGGATTACTTCATATGTCCTACAAAAATATCGCTAATTCATAATTGCATTGAAATCATTCCCATGTGTATTAAAAATATACAGTTGTTACTTGATCCTGTACAGTTAGTTCATCCAGGAGTTACACATTCTGATAATTAGGCCAACAATATGCTGTAGTAGAAATTCATCTTAATTCATCAACAATGCATAGTTGAAATGTTGTAAATATTCAGAGTATCAATATTAAGTCAAATTAAGAGCTTCATTGCAAAGTAACTAGATGATAACATTTATCATAAGTTGCTGAATAAGTCAATGTTATGTTTACAATATGTCTTGAATGAAAAATATGCATGTATTTTAGCCTAGAATAATTTTAAAATAAAAAGCAAATTTTTCTTTGATTTTTTTAAATCTATGCCAGACCTAGGCATGATCTAATCTATGACCACCATCAGTCTAAATGAAACGAATAGTAAATTTTAAAATTATGATAGTATATATATATATATATTTTGTAATAAATTTCAAAACACACATGACACACACTCAAACATTCTTAACTACTTTACACAGATACAAAATAGTGATTCAAACAATTTTAACTACTAATTCAAGATCAATAATAATAAAAAAAATTTAAAAATTTGAAGATTCCTCTCATAATTTTTGTATTATTTAAAAAAATTCATCGATACGGGGGAAATCAAAGGTTATTCTTGTATTACTATATTAAACTCTTTAGCTTAGATATACAGGTCTCTCGCACATAACAAGATACTTGTAAAACATGGTTTTGATATTACACAGTACAAAATTTGTGATAATTATAAGATGGATTCGATATTACATGGCACAAAACTTGAATTTAATGTTACACAGTTTGAATATAGCACACGATTTTGAAAAATTGAATATCATCTTTTGTTTACTAAGAGGAATTACCAACTTTATTGCTACATAAAATCCCTGATTTTCTTTCTAACACTATGTGTTGAAAAAGTAATTATTATAGTTTATTTATTTATATTTCAGATGGCAACATTAGTTGTAATATAAATTGTTGTACATAATTGTAATAAAGTTGTTGTATTTTTAATTTTTGTACTTCATATTTTTGTTTTTGATTAAAAACTTGAAGTTAACTTACTTTATTGGAAAGAAACTTCAGCTATCACAAAATTTTACACCTAAAGATTTGGATTCTATATAACATGGTACGTATTGCCTTGATTTATATTATGTCAAAGTTTTGCATAACACAGTTTGGATACAAGCTGGTAGATATTGCACTGATTTATATTATGTACATACATAATTAATTTACTAAATATATAAAATAATAACTTCAATAAATAAATTTTAAAAAATCTCCTATAATACAGTTTTGATATAGAACAATATGAATTAACCATGTTATACCAGAGAGGTGCCTGTATATACATATATTTTATGAAAAACTTCAGACTCTTTCTGAATTGAAAGAATATTGTGACCATAAAGATCCTTTATAGTCCTCTTTCAATAACAGTAAGTGAACAGTAGCAATCTGTTATTGATTCATTGGCTCACCAAATTAAGTAACATAAATAGATGTATCTGGAAAATCCAGAAAGGTCTAGTAAGGTCATTTTGTAAGAAAATTTTAGAAGTTTCTAGACAGTTCTTCCTAGTCTGTATATAAAAATGATATAGAGAAGAGGCATTGTAGTCAAACATTTAACAGTAACGATGCATTTCATCTGCTTTATAGGAAATTGCATTTGAAGACTTGAATTGCTGTGTTCAATATTTGTATATATATTTTTTTTCAATCTCTAAAATTGTAGATTTTTATAGATGTGTTTTGATTGTTTCCTGTGAGAAGAAAATCTACTATAATTACTGAAGTATTCAAGAATAAATTACCAATTTACTCAAAAAAAAAACCTATCCATTAATTGTAGGATGTTTCCTAAATTTGAAAAATCAACCAATAAAAAAATATATAAACACATTCCTTTTTTTTAGAATCATATCCATTGATGATTTAATACAGTTAGAAATGTTAATTTCTGGATAAAAAAAAATTATATGAAGTTCAAAATAATAAATACAGCAAAATTTATTCCCTTTATAGGTATCAAGAAAAACAAACATATTCCAGAACTTAAATTTTGAAAGAATACTGAGTACACTAATTAAAAATTATATATGTTATTGTATACTGAAAATAATGAGATCTATTACATAAATGGGTAATCTGAACAAAAACACTTTTCAATTAAAGAGGTACATTGTTCAATTACTGCTTATTACATGTACAATTTTGATGTGCATACAGTTTAAAATTTTAATCAGATGTATTTTTTACTATCCTTTTTATTAATTTTTACTTCAAAACTTGCATATCAACCCAATGCCAAAGATTTAGCTGCTTGTCAGGGATAAATTATCAAAGATTTTGCAAGTTTGCCAAAGGCATGTGGTTAATATGTAAGCATTAAATTTCTCACAAAAAGAAGAAAAATGTATCAAAAACATTTTCAGCAAACTAAAATATAAATAGTAAAACAAAATGAATATAAAAACTGACCAAGATGAGAATTTGTAGTCATTGGTCCTGGTGGGACAACAGTTATGAGGAGGCTGTTGGCATCTGGAATCGATTCTAGCTGCTGTTGAGGGTCAAAAGTTGTGCTGTCAACGTAATCTGTGCTGCCAAGGTCAAACTGAATAGCTTGAGGAGTATAAGTGTAACCATTTGTAGTAAATGTATTGAGGTCCCCATTGTATGTGTACCTAAAAAATAACAAAAAAAAAATTACAAAATATTCACAAATACTTAAATAAGTGAGCATTATAACAAGAACACAATCTTATTAGTGTTTTATGTAATTCGAAGGTGAAAAAAAGCCCTTCTTTAAACAACGACCTTTTTAGAGAGAAAGATCCAAATTTATACTTATATTGTAAAGAAAAAAGTTAATTCTGGTATTAGTTAATGAATAACAAAGTATATGCCAGAAAAATGTTTTAAATCATTTAAAATTCTCAATAAAGACAGGTGTTCATAGCATTTACTTAAAATTCATAAATAAATTTTTTGTATGTTAAAAAGGTCTGTGGATCATATGTACCATAATAATACAATGTAAAAGGTGATATATACCATAAAATCCAGCGTATAATGCGCACTTTTAACACAAAAAATAAAATCAAAATTTAAAGGTGTGTGCTATACACCAGGTATGAAAACAATAGCTTTAAAAGTAACAAAAGAGATGACCACAAAAAAAATTACTTCTACACATATCGAAATACTGTTTATTTAAAAGAAATGGCACGCCTTATGAACTAAAAGAGTTGTTTTAGAAGTATACTATTTTTTCAAAGTACTGGGATAATACCTCAAATAAATTACTTCAAAACATAAGAACATTGTATCCTTACATTTCAGATTTCTTTGTAAAGCAGGGGGTGTGTTTTATACGGTGAACATACCTTAAAATAAAAAAATGCAGCTTGAAAGTATAGGTGTATGTTATACGCCAAATTTTACGGTATATATATTGTCCCACAAATAATATTTTCTCTTCTGAATATGAAAATAACTTATTTGGCAATTTGAGCTGAACACTACAGACAGGGTATTTGTAAAAAATTTAATCTATGTATGTATAATTTATATATATATATATAGTATAAAATGATATAAAATGTGCACTTCAAAGTACATACTGCATCAATTCTGGCTATAATAAATACCCTAATCACAGTAGTTATTGCTCTTTATTTACTTTTTTTCTTCATTTAGTTTTTGTGACTATGGTTAAAGATGGTCATAAGTTGAGATAAAAATGTATTTAAAAAATTTAGGGATTTATATATAAGTCAGCACAGTTGCATAAAAGTAATATATACATGATTAACATAGAAAAGCAAAGTTTTTATAAAACTTTTCTTTAAATTTTTCCAAAAAATTAATATAATTTTCATTCAATAATGGATTTGATTGTGAGCAATTATAGTAAAATAAAACTTTATGGCAAAAATATATTACTTCTTTTTAAATTAATCAACTCTACTTTTGCTTATTGATTGGAGCCTTACAGTGGCATAATGTAAGCCCCCCCCCCACATCGTAGAGGGGGGCCAGGATTCTTTTGGTCTAATTTAAGTAATACAAATAACTCGGTTTTAATCATTGCTGTGAACTGATGTTGCACCAATACTGATGATTAAGTTAATGTAATATTGTATTATACCATTAAGTATTTTGAAAAAATGTGTATTATTAGCAGATGTAATACCAAATACATATCTAGTGTTACTGCATAGACATTTTTCAGTATTACTTTTGAAATTTAATTTATGGATAAAACATTTGCAATTCATGAAAAATTTGTCTGAATGAATACTTTAATTCTGGTTGAATTATATTGCTGAATATGAACTGATATTACATCAATAGCAATGGTGATAAATGCAAAGTAAAAATTTGAAAAAAAAACGAACCCGCTGTTGATGTAGGAGACGTGCTGATTGGATGAGGACGGCTGCTGCTGGTGATCAAACACCGAACTGTCCGGCGAGGTTTCTGTGGGCTGCGGCGTCGAGTGGGACGGTGCCGTTGCCCCCTGAGGACGGACTAGCTGCGCTCGATGGAACCTCACTTCATCTTCCACCTTCTCGCGCTGCTTCTTGGACATGCGGCCGAATTTTACCGCTGAGAAGAAAATGAGAAAAAAATGAATTTGCAATCAATATTCATAAAAATTGCAATACATGACAAAAATGCATTGACAACTTTCATCAAATTGCTAGTAATAACTTAATAGAAACTGTTGATTTATATAACCTAATTGCATTTCCAATATTTAGCAAGGCAATATTTATAGTGTTATGAGAATCAATTCGAAATTAAATCAGTCAGCAGAATTCTAATACTGCTCAAGTTTTCTCTTCTTAAATTCCAGGACAAATTTCTTACATAGCAATCAACATTTCTTTTCCCACTTTATATGATAAAATCATATAAAATGTACTTTTTTAAGCATATTTATAATGAGGCAAGCAAATTTTTGAGCTTATTGGTCAGTATAAATGAAATTCAATTAAAACTTCCAGAGTAATATTTACAAAATAAAAACTTCTTAAATTATAAGAATAAATAGAATTTTGAAAATATCTATTACAATTCACTGCCTTAATTCTTGAAAATTTCCCTTTTTTACATGTCAACTGATATTTGTTAAGTAGATTAAAAATAGAACCATTATTTCTATTCCATGTATAATAATGAAATTAAATCATGGCATATTATAAATACAATTAAAATATCTAACTTTTCAAAAAGATTTTATTTTCAATCACTTAATACAACACAGCCCTTCTCTTGCAAGACAAAACTAACACTGACAAGAATATTAATAATTGGCCCAAGACAGCCTCATTTTCAGCACAATTATCTATAAAGCATAAGAGAAAAATGATGTGGACTCAAACCAAATTAAATGCTTTAAATCTACCCCAAAACAACTTGATGTGCAGCAGTCCTTCTCCTACACAAGTTGAAACTTGCATTAAAAGGAATACAAAGCGCTTAACAACTGGCCCGAGAGGTTATTCATTTCCCGCTCAATTGTCTAAGGTGCAGATAGGATGTTCAAACCATGTACTTCCTAAGCAGCAACCATTAATAACAGCAACTCCTTAAAGCAATTGTAATATCTAACCTATAACTAAAAGAATAAATAAAACTAATGTTTTTAGTTTTACGGATATGGCCATTAGCAATTAATAATAAAGAAATATTCTATGCTGCATTAATTTAATATAACATAATTCTGAGCTTGATTTTTATGAAAAATATTTAGTTTTTATAAAATCTATTTAAATGAATGTACATTGATATTGATAAAAAAAATATAAAAAGCTGTTTATAATAATGATTTACCTCAGAGAGTATAGTTTTAATTAGCATTAAGATAAATTTTATAATGTGAAAAGTTGACTTTTTTCATTCAAACCAATTGAAACAAACTCACCATCTCTGGACATTCCAAGGGCAAGACATTTTTGTAACCTGCAATACTGACATCTATTTCTATTAACTCGGTCAACAACACAGTTCTTCTGTCGTGGACATTGGTAATTTACAACACTTGACTGACTCCTTCGAAAGAAACCCTGCATAAAGAAAGATCTTTTTTAAAAAAATATTCATAAATAAAAGTTATTAATATTTCAGATCAAATTTATTCACTTATATAATTCAGATATTTGAGCAATAAGGGAACCACTTTAAAGCTACATGCCATTTCCTGAACAATTGATGATGATCTCATATCCATGACGGGAACAAATCAGACAGTACCATGGGCCCAGATGACTGTTCTGGCAATCTGTTCAATATTATCCACACAGAGGAGGTTTGATGACGAAAACAGGGTCCCTATTTCTTGTAGGGCAGCAAGAATAACTTAACAGTCAAAAATATGAGCAGGTGTGAACTCTATAACTAAACAGTTATCACAGTTCCTATAAGTTCTTCTACCATCCCTTATCAATCTTCATTCCTCTGTGATGACCTGTTCTTAGCCTAGCAATAGCCTTTGCAATAAGGCAGATTTGATGCTACTACCATTTACAAATGAGCTGTAAAGAATTGAACATTAAACACCAAATTTAACAAGAAAAAAGTGCCCTATTACAAGGACTACACTGTTTCAGGAAAATTGATAGGTACTTTTCCATTTTACTGGTGATAAAGTCGCCAGAAATGATACAACTGACACCAAACAGAATATTCCTGGCAACATTTCGGTGTACCTCTGAAGTAAAAATTTTTTGAATAAATATTACTTTATAAGCAATTGTGTGTTGTAACCAATAGTCTGCTTGATGAGATTTGCACTGGCAAAACGGAAAAGTACCAATTTTTAATCTTGACAAAATGTAGTTTTCTCCAATTATTAATTTGCGGTTGGAGGTGTGGATGATTGTAAGTCACAAAAGATTTTCGCCTAAGGGGTAAAAAATGCATTTTTTTACTCCATATAAAACTTTTTGTCTTTAAAAATTCTCAAGTGTATTTTAATGTGGGTTAAACAGTGTGCTTTCTTTCTGACCAAATTTCCTAGAAATAATTTGGTTAAACTAAAAGATAAAAATATCCAGGAAAACTTGCTGTTTATTTTCAAAAGTACCTTACTAATATGTTCAGGTTGTGATTGTGGGATATTATTAAAATGTACACTATCCAAAAATCCCTAAATACAACAAGAAATTAGACAATCTATTAATTTCAGACAATGGGAAAAGGATAATTATTCCTAATTACATTATTTGGTGTTTTATTTCTTTCAGAAAAAAATAAGGAGATATAGAACAAATGGTTTTTTTCTTTCTGCTGTCAGAGATTATTTCTAAAAATCTCTCTTGTATTGTTATTAAAATTTTTAAGCATTGTGCAAATCAGAAAATTAATTTTTTAATTAATAGTTATATAAATAAAAAATTATACAATAAAAAACATTACACATATTATAGTTAGTTAATTTTAATAAGTTTTTTTTTAACTATCATATACTTTCAAATAATAATTCAAATTTAAAAATTATTTTCCACCATACACTTACAATTTAAAAGAAAGTTTACCTTGTCAAATAATTTAAAATACTACTTCCTGATCAGAATCAATTTTTTAAAAAAAATTATGATGTATTTAGAAACGTAAATAAAACACAAAAATAAACAAATATTAAAATATTTATTCTTGTAACAATTTTTGATTTCTAAACACAGTCATATTAAGGGCAAAAAATATATTATATAAAATTAACATTGAAATTATAAACAGAAAAATAGAGAGAATTTTTTTAGAAAACCCAATCAGTCCGATTTTGATGGAAAATTGTATGATTCGCTTGATACAAATTTGGATGCGATGAAGTTGATGTGTAAGTACCATTTTCCATTGATGGTTGACTTAAACTAAAAAGCAAGTCCGTTGCTAATTTCAGATCTACAGTGCAAGGGATGGATCACACCACAAAATATGTGTAGAACGAACACAGCTAATCGAAAATAGCTTTTATCTTGATACAATCAAATTTTTCATAATATCAAAACGATTTCCATCAGGTTGCAAAGTTAATTTTTTTCCATCATCAGTTTCTACAACCAAAAATCCATACTCATCCAAGCCTTGGATGACAGCTTCTTTATTCAATGATGTTAGAGTCACATGCTGATCTTCATGAAGCCAATATAAATAATATAAAGACAAAAATTTCTCCGGCCCAGTCTTTTGAAAATCATCAAAGAGACTTTCGAGTTCAGTTACTGTAAAAGCAATGACTTCTTCCGCACTTAACAAAGGCAAATTATCCCCTGTGGTTTCATTATGTTTGCAAATTATACTGTTAATGCACACCGTAGGTTGCTCATTTGCGACATTAACACCAATGCCAATAAATGCATCAATTTTATTACCTTGTAGTGTGGTGTTCACAAGAATTCCTCCAATTTTTTTATCAGTCTCGAAAAATAAATCATTTGGCCATTTTAATCTCAAATCAAGTTTGCTGTACATAGGTTTTTTTCGAATACCATGAACTACAGCGAGAGATGCCACATGTTGCAAAATTGACATTCTTTGACCAAGCTGTGAAGATAAAGAGAATGACAAATGTAATGTAAACATGGCACCACCAACTGGACTTATCCATTTGTTGTCCGATCTACCTCGACCAGTTACTTGGCAACCTGCTACAACAACTATACCTTCATGCTGTCGAAGACTTTCCATAGCTATCATCGTAGAAGTCAAGACTGGAAAATAGGCAACAACGGTACCTAAATGTTTGCATTTCAGATTTGAAAAATAGGCAGTTTTGTTAAAGGCAATGTCATCAGGAAATTCATTTTCAAACAATAAGGGAACTTTTACATCCACCTCAAAGCCAGGTTGTTCATTGGGATATATGATAGATTTTTCTAATTTACCAAGGTGAACTTCTGTAACCCTCTTATTTTGGAGTTCATGCAACAATTCTTCATTATCTACGAGGATACAACCAGGTGTTGGGGCAGGTATTTTAACAAAGTCAGTTTCTAATCCTAACTCTTCATTTAAAATGTTTTTAAAAATCTGTAAACGTTTCACGTCATCTTGGTGTGCACCTTCTTCTAAAATATAAGAATCCAAAGCCAAATGAACAGATGATACAATCATATTACTCATTTTATAAGTAGATTTCAATATGCAGGATTCTCCTTCACTATCTGTGGCAAGACACTTAGAATTTTCTAAGCTATAAGAATATTTTCCTTGATAAACTGGCACATCAAATATAGTTTTGTAATTGATTTTCACTAAAGTGCAATCAGAAATAACATTAAATTTAAGGCCCGCGCCGATATGATCAAAATTCGAACAAAATACTACAATTTTACCTGCATTCTCTAAGTAGTCTCTAAAAGCTTCTGCAATATTAGGTTCCATTTCTTCAGAATACATTACTAAAAGAGCAGTATTTTCTTTCCAAGGACTTTCAAGAACTTGAGATTTTTTTAATTCATAAACAACATATTTATTCTTATTAAGACATTTCATTAAATTGATAGCTATGTTGTTAAAGAATTTTTGCTCTTTTTCACCAATGTATACCAATACATTTGGTGGTTTCATTAACAATTTACTTCCGCTCATTTTTGAAAAGCTAAACAAACGCTTCTGCACCAAAACTTGTTGTTTATAATATACACGAGTGGCACAACGAAACTTATTAACAAAACTTATCAGCAAAATTTTAGAATTCATACAAGCCGACACCCAGTAATATTCAAAGGCCTTGAACAAGGAAGAAATTCTGTAAGAATTTTATAATGTTTACAAGGGGAAAATTTTTTTAAAGTATCTCTTTATAACGTGGCGCCATCTGGGGTAAAATCTCAATACGTTTTCATAGTATAATTAGCAGTAATTTTTAAAAATAAAAATCCAACCAGTTGGAATTATTTAAAATCAAAACTTATAACAAAAAAATTCTAAAAAATGAATTGTGGAATGTTTTTTGATTTTATAACTTTGAATCACTTACCTTACAGCCCTCACAAGTTATAACTCCGTAATGAACTCCAGAAGATTTGTCACCACAAACTTTACAAGGAATAATTTCAATTTGTGCTGTAATAAGAAAAAATATATAAGTTACCAAACATATGTAAGTTTACCAAAAATATTCACAAATTCACAATCATTACAATTCAAAGTTTTTTATTTCGCAGAAGTTACTGCTAAAATTACGTTTACATGTTAACAGTTTCTTGAAAAGAATTACACAAATAATTATCACAATTGTTGTACACAATCATCCATGTATAAAAAAAAATGCCAATGTTTTTTTAAGTATGCTGCAATATTTTTTTTTAAATTAAGAAATGCATGCATTTGCAAAAAAAAAAAAAAAAAAAAGATTATCAGAGAAGCTAGTATTGTATTCACTGCATCATCCTTAAAAAAAATTTTTGCATGTACCAGATAAAAACACTCCTTCCTCTCCCATACATTTTTATCTATAAAAGCATGAAGAAGGGAGAGGGGAAAAAAAATTTTGTCGTAGCTTTACAACAAAAGCAATATTTAGCTCGAACCGTAATGTAGCCCTCGTGGCCTAATGGATAAGGCATCGGTCTCCTAAACCGGGGATTGCGGGTTCGAGTCCCGCCGAGGGTACGGTACAAATTTTTATTTTAAAAAAATATATACACTCTAATAAGCGAATTAATCTATTAAAACACAATTCTGTTTTTGTTTTTTTTTTCTTTCGAAAAGGAAGTCAGATTTTAATTTATTTTCAGGAACAATCAAAGAAGTAACTTTTTTCCAAATCAAATTTATTTCAATAAATATTTTTCAAGTTTGCAAGTATTGTATTCGTTTAAACATGTGTGTGTGTGTCTTTTTTTTTTCTTGAGAAATGTTTTTTCCTATTCTGATGGGCTAATATTTTGCTTTTGGCCATTATAAACATATGTCTGTCTGTGAATCAAACGCAAGGTATTTTAGTTTCAGAAACTCTACTTTTTAAGTCAAAATTACTTAATTTTTTGCTATCAATTATTTATTTACGAAATTCTAAAAGTAAGGATATATTTTTATCGAGCAATTTTTAAAAAGGAAGAAATTTAACTTTGGTATGAGTGTTTTATCCTTAGAAATTGTACATGGCATTTATAACAGGTTCCACAATTTTTTTAGTCAAATACTACAAAAAAACTGAAGTTTTTATAATTTTTTTGTGTGTATGTATAATTTTTTCCTCTAATTTTTTCAACAAACACAAATTTAAATTTCCATTAATTTTTTTTAATCGTTCAGAATAATAATAAAATATTTCATGTCTCATTTCAAATAAAAGAAAGCCGAAATTCTTCAAATTAAATTAATAAGTATTCAATTAAAATAAAACAAAATATGAAATTGCTCTCTTATATCAATAAAATACTTTATTAATTTTTAATAAAATAAATACATGAACTACAAATCTAATTTAATGAAAAAATTATTATTAATAAAATTTTTGGTCAAAAATGCTTAAAACTGCTCGTAATATACTTAAAATTTGATAATTAACTCTACGAAAACTAACTAGAAATTGAACAATAATTTTGTTATTAATTTCTAATTACTTATTTTATTTTTATCTTTAAATAACACAATGAATAATTTTATTGATTTAATTATTCTTTTAATTTTTTCTTTTCTGCAAAAATTTTAAAACTTCCTGGGGAATTCATAAATTATTTCAAAATAACATGAAATCAAAATTTTACAAAAATGTATTTCGTTTTTAAGCATAAGAATATTTATTTAATTAAAAGTTTGGATGGATCAGTACTTTTTAGAAGAAAAGTAATTCGCTTTCTTTGTACTTTTCATGATTCTTTCAATTTAAAACCATTAATAACCTCAAATGTATTTTTCAAAATAGTTTCACAGCATAAATATATGAATAAATAAGAATGGAAAAATTATGGAATCGAAAACCAAAATGGAAAAATATTATATTTTCTAGAGTTGGTGACCAACTTAGGGCGGTGAAGTAGGGTTAAGCTTGCTTTTTTTTATATCCCAACCTTCCGCTTCAGAAGAAAATTTATGCATAATAGTGCAAAAAAATTGTTGAAAAAAAAAACCAAGTTTGATAATAAAAAAAAAGCTTAAGCCTAAAAAGTAATTATATATAGAAAAAAAAATCAAATGTTCTTTCAGAGAAGAATTCCTGATTCTATTGCGTAATGATTTGTGTAATTAAAATTTTAATATTTAATTGAAAAGAATAAGAATAAAAATCATTTTTAATTCCGCGACACGGAAACTAAGAAAAAAATCTCTCTCACACACACATGAATATTAACATTACATCTCCTCTTGTCTATCTGGTCTGAAATTATGTCGTTGGTCCAAATGTACAGCTTCCTTTCTTCTCTAAACCGTGCGATGAAGCAGGTACAGAACACAACACTTCCGGCATTTTGTTTTGATGTTTTATTTATTCTTTATGTTCTTTCTTCCGAACACAGCAGGTCACTCGGAAAAATTACTACAGCTTCCTAGTTTTCACGCATCATTAATTTGACCACGAGACTCTCAAATCACAGTTCGGCTTTCGTTTGTCTAGTGATCACGTTTTAAAAAGATTAATTTTTTCCCCCACCAATTGCTCCAATTTTTTTTAATGAAAATTTCTTCCGTCATATTAATCAAAATTCTTCCGCGGGGAATATTTATTTGAAAATTCTTTAAAGAATAAAATCGACTTTCCGTTGTATATATCCGTTATCTCAAATATCTTGCATTTATTATTTTACTTTTTGTTTAAAAAATAACTTCGACTACTGGCAAGACTAAAATAACCTAAAAAAGACTTTTCTCGCATTTCATATTGAAATTGTAAATTATTTATATTTCATTTTTCGGTAATTTTTCGTTTTGCCGGCGCAAATCTCGCCAAGTTGGCGTTATTAGTGATAACGTACAATAACACACATAAGAAATATTTTTGAAAAAATTTCGTTAGTTTTTCATTAATTTTTGATTTTTTTTGGGGGGGGGAGAGGAAGAAAAACGTTTCTGATTAGAAAAGACCACGACTTGGTTTTAAATGTGGCGACAAAAGGTTACCAGCGGAAATATTCCGTTTGGCGTCGGTTGTATCATTTTGGCAACTTTATCGCCTGCGCCGGCGAAACGGGAAAGTACCCATTTTTCTAAACTGAAAAAAAAGAGAAAAAAAATCGAATTGCTCATTCACCATGAAATTGTTTGCACTCAGGGACGTCTTAAGGCATGGGCTAACAAAGTCTGAGCCTTCGACCTTGGTTGGGATCTGGTCTCGTTCTCGACTCAACCTAAATAAGATCACGATCTGAACAGTGGCGCAACGATCAATATTAGGACCCCCTTCAAAGTCAGGCGTTGGGCCCCCAAGAATCCTGCCCTCCTGCCCCGCGATGCGGAGGTGTACGTTACACCACTGGGTCTGAATAATTTTAATGGTCAAATATTAATCCTCGACATATTTGCCAAGGTTTGTGAGATTGATAGTTATGCACATTTTCTACGGGTTGACATTCGTACGAGTATTTGTGTCAACGTATACTATATAATGGTAAAAGGTTCACAGGAAAGGACTACTTTTTCCTTGGGGTCATAGCCTCAAGAAGTCATAAAACGTCCCTGTTTACACTCCAAATAAATTATCAAGCAAAGACAAGATAAGATTATTGGAACATTCTGAAACATTACATTTGAACATTACTGAAAATAGTTTAATTTTTCATTGCTTAGAATTGATAAAAGGAACTGAAAGTTATGAAACAAAAATCTATACAATAAAAATATTTCTTTAGTAACTCCTTCACGAGAATGCTGAGACCACATCGTCGAACAAAATTAGTCCAAAATTATGTATACATATTGCAACAATAATAATCGAAGGAAAATTAAGAATATTCTTATTTCAATCGATTACCTTTGCAGAAAGAATCTATTTTATATACGATTTTCGAAGTTTTCACAAGCAACAGTGCCCGTTTAACAATTGGGCGCTTGCGGTGGTCCTCCAGGGGCCTGGATAAGCTGAACTTAACCAGATTTTCTGGTTATAAATTTCGATCTGCAAGCGTCAAGGGGCCCGTAGATCTTATGCGTCCAGCGCCCGAAATGAGCTTGAACCGGCACCGACAAACAATGCTCACTCATCTTGAAACTTCAAATTTGTGAGAAATCGAAAAATAAACAAATTATCCAAAGGTCATTTTGTTACATCTTAAAGAAAAAAAAAATTCCAGCCAAAAGAATGATAATTATGTGTACGGACTGTAAGGAGGAAACTACCGTTAGCAGATAAAACTAACAACAAATCAAAATGATTGAATGCATTCCGCAGATCGTTTGGCAGTGGATCAATTTGTATTTGAATTCTTTTACAGAGAATGGCAACGATCAAGATCGGCGTATTTCCCCACAGTTTCTCCATCAATCTCATCAACTTCAAGAGTAAAAGGCCAAGGTTATTGTGTTTTCATTCGATTCTTTTAACTTCCACCCCCCTTCCTCTCCCGTAGTAAATTCGGTTGTAGAACGTGACCAAACCCTAGCAAGGCCATAGGATGTCTCACGGTTACAGTTTAACTTCCTGGGTATAACGGGCCAGATGCTCGAATTCTCTCTGGAATCAAAAGCGCAGACGATTAAGAGATCGGACCGGCCAATTTCGAACGGGAAAAGAAGAGGAAGTAAATGATGAGGGTGAAAAACGAGTATATGTTTGTTTTTCTATTCTGCAGTTCTGTTATATCAAGGAAAACGAAAATAAATAAAAGTTTTCACAGCCGTCCGCTGAGAATTAAAGATGAGATCGGTCACGTTTTTAAGTGAACAGTTTGCAGGTGGTATTTTTTATCTTTGAGGATGATCTTTTTTTGCATTGAAGTCACCTATTCGCACATTCACCTTCGTCCAAAAAAATTAAACTGTAATTTAATGTAAATTTTTTTACCAGAATTTTAACACTACACATTTGGGAAGATCACGATTGTATACACGAGGGAAAATTCATGAAAATCGAAACTTATCAATGTGGGGGAAATGCTTGATAAAAAACGAAAAATAATATAAAAAATATAATTTCAAAGGGGTTGAATTTTCGAAAAAAAAAAAGGAAAAAAGTCTTAAGTTTGGTTAGATGATTTGAAACTCAACATAAAATAATTTTTCTTCAATTAAAATAACCAAAAGCTGTGATAAATGATAAGTAAGTACTGAGTAGCAATGTACATTGGAAGATTCCGTAACCCCAGCTCCCCCCACCCCCCAAATCCTCGAGTCAGTCCGCTCAAAACTTTTCCCGCGTCTTCTGCTTTATCCTACGCTGCAATTTCGACATTTTTAAAAAAATTAATACTAAAAAAGCTGTTGAAAGAACCAGATATATTTTTTTTTCCTTACGACTATCTCATAGATGTCTTCTCATTGCAATAATGTCAAGAAGTATTTAAATGCCTGTTTTTGTTAACAAACATTACT
The DNA here is from genome assembly GCA_019973975.1 of Trichonephila clavata. Taxonomy (NCBI): domain Eukaryota; kingdom Metazoa; phylum Arthropoda; class Arachnida; order Araneae; family Nephilidae; genus Trichonephila; species Trichonephila clavata. The sequence goes on along the minus strand of BMAO01011092.1, from coordinate 79,734 downwards.
TTGATTTTTTTACTTTAAAAAAAGCTCAAACACCTAAACTTCTTTCCCCTTACAATTCTGGAAAAAAAATTTCGATCAACCCTTCTGTACATATTAACCCAATAAACTTAATTAGAGAAATTTCTGTCCAAAAAATGTGCTAACTAAACTTAACCTTTTAACAATCTTCCACACAGTTAAATGCATATATTATATATATATAATACACTTTATGAATATAATTACCTCATCAACATGAATACAGCAAATCAATTTCGCGAGCAAAGTTGAATGAAGACAATTTTTAACTATTAAAAAATATAAAAATTTCTAAAAAACAAAAATATTTATGATTTTAAACGCAGATTAATATTTTTATTATTTTTATCCAGTATTTTTTTCTAAAAAAAAATTTTTTTTAATTTTTTTTCTATACTTAGTCATTTTTTCCCCCCATTTTTCAATTCAAAAATTTTTTTTAAAAAAAGAATTGTGATTTGAATATTGTTTATAAAATAAATTAAAACTCACGATAATTCTAGGAAGTCCTGGTAGAAAATAGAACAGTTCGTTTAGGCAACATAATAAATAAACGAAATGGGAAACGCGCAGACGATTTGTTTCAAAAGTTCAGAAGCTAAAAGGTTCTAGAACAATTTTCACGTCAATTGGAATGTTCTGATGCACGCACATGAAATTTTAAAAAATTCACATGGCTATCAAAGAACAATACTTCGAATTCTTAAATTAAAATTAAGAAGCGATAATAATTTTAAAATATAAACTACCACAGGAAGCGTTTCTAATCTCTTTTATATAAAACTTTACTTTAAAAAAATCCATTCAAGAAAGGTAATTAATTCCAGATACGCTATTTAAATATGCAAATAATGGATGATTTAACTAACTCAGTCGACAACCTTGAAACAGCATATTCTGGAATTTCTTGCATTCTTATATTCGTTTATTTTTCTAATTTTCTCGATAATGTGCTTTCAGGTTCGTACAAATGAATCAGTGAATTTGCTTTAAAACAAAAAGTTTATTATTTAACGGCAATTTTAATTTCGACAGACGATAATTTTTTAAAAAAATATTTAGAATCTTTTCTTTTTACATGTAGCCGCTCATCATGACATTTATCAGAAGGCATGGTAACCTCAAGAATATCATGAAAGATCTGGTTTTCCATTTACCACTACACGAACCGGTTTAGCCATTCGCGTCTTTAAATATATAAACCCTTTTTTCTTGTTCTTTTTTTGTTACCTTCTTGTTCTTATCGTTTGGTGGAGAGAACCTCCCTCTTTTTCCTAGCAGACGATTCCAACCCGATTCTAAATTCCAAGTCTGGCCTTGCAGTTGAGAAATCCCTCCGTATTACCTTCGATTTTTTTTATAAACTTATTTTTTTTTTTCTTTTTGTGGTGTATAATTTAAATTCTTTTTTTTTTAAACTTCGTTTGTTTAATTGAAGTTTGTTTACAAATGAAATTTCTGACAGCACGAAGAAAAAAAAAGAATTATCACAAAGTTGATTTTTTTTTAAAGCTGTAAGTTATATACAGTTATTGAAAGAGAGAGCATTGATGTTCCAACGCATTTTCATTTAGGTAATCGTTTTCATTGATTTATATAATTGTATATCTCTTTTGATTTTTACCTTGATAACACATCTCATAAAGGGCATGATGTGATCACAAAATGTGAAAGGGTCCATTGTTCATGAGGAAAACAGACCTTCAAAGGAATCTAATTATTTAAGCCTGCAGAATCAGTAATAATTAGGCGATGTAACTATTATAACTTAAAAGTGATGACAAAAAAAATCTTTTTTTTTTTCATGGAGAATAAATATTGTTATATAACATGTATTTCTTCATGTAATGGCAACCATCAATCATTTGCTTCGTAAAGGAAGAAATATAGATACAAAAAAAGAAATTGGATTATTATTTTTTTCCACAGGTGGGCTGCATTTCAGCAGGCAAGCCTTTGCAGACTAGGAAAGTCCCCCATTTCAATGATGGCACCATCTAGTGGCAGCTGCCGCAACCAAATTCTTGATGCTTAAATTCATTTTAATTCAAGCTCTAGTATGCTAAATATTGTCGAGAATACCAGAGCTAAACTGATACTCAAAGAATCTTTCACATGCCACATAATCACATGACATGCGAGTTTACGATTTTCGCATCAAGAAAATCTATCGACTACAGCCGGGATCAAACCCGCAACCCTAGGCTTATGAGGCGGGCAAGAAATCTATTGTTAATATCCTTCTGCATAGTATTTTTACAACAGCCGGCTGTGTGGCGGAGTTGGTTAGGCGCTGGTTTGTACATCCAAGATTGCGGGTTCAACCCCGGCCCCAGACATGATGCAAAAAGATAGACAGCGTCCATCATGCGGCATGTTAAAGATCCCTAGAAAGTCTGTTCGGCTAGGGTGGTCTCAGCAAAATTTAATTCCTTGTTCAATTTCGCATCGTCAGTGCTCAGGTGCCTCCTTGTGGGAAGGAAACTGAGCTTCAAAATTACACTGTGGCAATTGGTATATACCTATATGGTGTCGCACTAAAAAGATATACCAGCTGCCTACCCCAATGGTAAAAATATCAATCCCCAGACGGAATCTTTGAGCTCCATATTTTTACCCACTTTAAAAGTCAGATTAATTCGAAATTTTGCACACCTGTCCAGAACCGATGACAATGCATCAATTTAATAATTTTGTTCCATTGTCCTGATCAGGATCATCAGGATTAACGATTTGCCATTTTCAGATTTGGCTATTTTAAGATTAAGTTAAAATCCTAAAGCGAAAACCCCAATGGGTATTCCAGATTCTAAAAAATATGACGCATTTAAGATTGATTCATCAATAAATTAATATAATTGCTTAAAAAACTAAAAAAATACAAACACGCTTTTATTGTAGATCGAACTAAAAAATGAAAAATAAATTATAGTTTTAAAAAACTAAAAAACATGCTTTTATAGTGGATCGAACTAGAAAGTAAAAAATAATTCTTAATATAAGAATAAAATGATTAATGAGAAAATTAATGTTATTGTGTTAAAAGCGTGGGTGCTTTGTACTACATTTTACACTAACTCTGCATTTCGGAATAGAGCAAGTAAGAAATTGTAACAATTGATATCGAGCACCCCACGCTTTTACCACAATGACATTGATTTTCTCGTCAATCATTTTATTATTAATTTTAGAATTATTTTTTATTTTAAGTTTGATTCACTATAAAAACGTGTTTTTTAGTTTTTTAAAACTGTAATTTATTTTTTTAAACATATATTATAGGAGGTTATAGAAATGCCGAAAAGAATACAACAAAGATGGATTATAAATGACCTTTTCTTAAGAAACTATTCGTTAAAAAGAAGATCCAACTCCAAAAAAGGAATTACGACACTTCCCGACCTAAGTTACATGAATTAGCAGTTGTTAAATAATATGACTCCATCGGCAATGTCACGGAATTCATGTTTTTGTGCCAAAGACAGTTTAGATAGCCCAGTAACACAGTTTCAAAAACCCCACATCAAGAGTGGGGAGAGAAAAAAAAAAGTGGGAATAAAGCAGCAAAATTATTTTTAGCATCCGGAAATCTCCGCTTGTAGTAGGTAAAAAAGAAAAGTTTTTTCTCCTTTCTTTTGTGGCGTTTATTCCATGCCAAACAATCTTTCTCTGTGGAGTTCACTTTCTATTTTTATAAAGGTACAGACGATTTTTTTTTTTTTATTTACTTAATTTAATTCTGAGATTTCGGATTTTATTTTCCATCCGTTTCTTTTTTTATTTATTCCTTCGTGATTTTATTCATAACAAAAAAAAAATCGACACTGACTTGAAAGGAAATGGCAACTGAGAATTCCCAAACATAATTTACAACAGTTCACCTTATTTTATTTAGTGATGAAATGCCTCCGACAGGATTTTCGAAGTTAAATTAAATATTCAAGCAATTCCTCTAATTTGTAACATATTCCATGCATTAAAAAAATTAAGCAAAAAAACTATTCATAAAAATTATATATATTTTATGGAAATTTAAAATATATTTCCTTAACTTTTCCAACCAGTTGGAAAAAAATTGATACGAATTCTATTTCACTGAAATTTTAAATTAATTCTATTATTAATTTTTCAGCCAGCAGAAAAGAATTTTTTTCCCTACAAAAAGAACAATTGATTTAAATTAAATTTAAAATTCTAATATTAACTTTTAAATTAGCAGGAAAAGAAATTTTTTTCCCTCGATAGAAGAACAATTTATCGAATTCCATTCCAATGAAAACTCATTTTAAGAAAGTTAAATCCATTATTCATTAAAACTATCATTAAATCAAAATTTTCCAAACTGTATGAAAAGATATATACAGCTCTTCTTCCTTATTATTAAACATAACACAAGCCTAAAAATTTTCGTTATTTTTCTACTTATTTGTCCTACTAAACTTTTTCTCCCATAAAAAAACAAGCAAACGTTTTCCAAAAACATTTTAAAAATTCGTCTTCCTTATAGCAAATATTTTAAAATTATACTCCATAAATCTTTCTATTTCTTTAAAAAATCTTTTTCTTTTCAATAATTTTCGAACTTTTTTTTTAAAAAAAATTGTTATTTTCGTATTTGATAAACTGATTAATTTGAACTTCTTAAATTTATGAATTTTAAGAGACATTGATATTTGTTGAAATCACATAATTGTGGTATTATATACTTTTGACCTAGAAACACACACTTCCGCAATATATATACCAACCCCTCCCCACCCCCCAATCAATTCCACCAGGTGAGACCGATAGAGTACTGGATGGCTTCAATACACACACAACACACACACAAACATACACGCGGAAGTAATCCAAACAGTTGGCCCACTTACCGAACGCCATCATAATCCCCTCTTCCTCCACCCTCCGGGCAACCCCAACAATGCCTTTTTTGCGGTTACAGTTAGTTCCGGCACATCAATGAATGTCCCCAGACAATTTACCATTCGCATTGTAATATTGTGTAATAAAGTAGTAATCGCTCACATTGTTAGATGGATTATTTTTGTACCTATACCCCCTGAGGGGACATTATTGATTTTTGTCTTTGTGTTCTTTTTTTGTTGTTGGTAATCGGCTAATTGATACCTCTATTTGGAATCAATTTTTATATCACTGCAGGTGGCGAGATTGGCGATCAGACGATTTGCAGGTGCGGTGCTGTTCAGAATTCTGGGGTAAAGTTGTTGCCCTTCGGATATTCAGAATATTTGTCAAGAAAGGATGATGACATGAGTTTAATTTAAATATAATGTTGAAATCAGATTACCATAATCTTACCTAAATCAACAGAATTTTAAATAATTCCATGCCTCAGTATTATGAGTCTGCCATGAATACAATTTTCATAAATTATAGTCTTAAACGACCTTAAATTTTTTTATTTATACTTGGGTTTGTAATGGATAATCGCGAGGGAAAATTTAAAAAAAAATTGTTTCATGTATGACATCTCTGAAAATGAAGATACATGATGTTGCCAGATTCATAACACTTAACTTAAAAAAATAAAAATTTTCTCTGGAAAAAAAAACTTGCAATTTTTAAATCTTTTAAAAATAACATAGTTTTAAAAAAATACATTTACAAAAAAAAAATACCTTTTCAACAGAAACTTTATGCATTCAATAAATTAAAATCTACTGTAGCTCAGAGTTTCTTTAAAAACTTTGATAAATTAAAATCAATTATTTTCAGTCTTCACCGCACTTTCTTTGTCTTCAAAAAATTTCATTACATTTCTTTTTATTATTTTTAAGAAAGTTACAAAGGATAATGCTCTATTTAGCGCGAAAAAATTAAATAGGAAAAAAAAAAAAAAGGAAAAATAATTTTCATAATGAGAGAACTGAAAAATAAATATCTACAAGTCTTTTTCTTCAGTCAGTTCCAAAATATAAACTAACAGAAAAGAAAAAATTACCTTCTTTAAGTTAGTAGTTAGAAAACATTTTCTTAGAAATTTTATTTAATGTCAGATTAAAAAATGTTAATTTTTTTTCCGTGAGCAATTTGAAGCAGAACTATTTTGTGGATTTAAATGCAAAAGAACAATAAATATCTTATAAAAATGAACACAGAAAACTATTAATTGAATTACTTAATTAAATCTTCCGATTCTACCCTTGTAGTTCAGAAAATAGATTTAATTTATTTTAAAATGTGTTCGATTATTCAAAAGATTATCTTTTACCGAAATATAACTAACAGTTCCAAATAGTTAAATATTGGTTTTACAATTAAATACTATAATAATCGTCTTAAAAATAACATTCGTAATTAACTTTCGAAAACATTCCAGTTAAGCGAAGACTTATTGCCATAAATTATTTTACATTAAGTAAAATTTTAATTAACAATGACAAATAATTGATTTAATTAGAAAAAACGACATTCCAAAATAATTATCGAAAACGATACACTCCAGTTTTTTTTCCGCTTTAAAAATTAAAAAGAATAATGAATGAAGGCAGTGGCTACAAGGATGAAAATACGTTGGAAATGAGAACAAAATTCTTTTTGTTCGAATGTAGAATAGTTCTTATTTGAATAATACATTATATAAATTCATTGTTCTATTTGCTAGCTTAATTTTACAGTTATTCTGGCTATCTTAGCAGTTCATTTAGATATTTATTTTCATAAAGTTGATCAAAATAAACGATAAAGAATATTTTTACACTAATCGAATATTTATTTCGTTCTCCATTTTTTAAAATCATAGCTTTTCGAGAGAATTTTTTTAAATTTAAATACAAAGTGAGGTCAATATATTTGAGTTCTGCTTTTCAACTTTACAACGTTTACAATTTTTCACTTAAAAACATAAGTCAATAACTCGTTCACTTCCAAGAACACTTAAAATATTCAGAATAAATACACACAACGCACTGTTTTTCACCAGTCATGATTTTTCGCGTAGGAAACAAGGTTATTCCTGGAGTACAGATTCTATAAAAAGATATTTCACACTAAGCAAGTTGAAAAGCCATGGAGGTGATATCCCTTGGCTTGTGTATGCATGTCTGCCAAAAGCAAGTTGACGCGAATTTTTAATTTTGCACCTGCTCCTGGAAAGTAGAGAGAGTGAACGCTTATATTTAAGTAGCTGTTCGCTTCCGAGTCGCGAGTTCTGGACATGACGTCATCTCTTTCCCATACTCAGGTGAAAAGAGAATTGATATATTCGTTACGGTAGTATGGCAACACGTGTTAAAACAGCAAACGATTTTCTTTTTCGATTAATTTTTTTCACAGCTCTTGATAAATATACAAACTGAAGTGAACAGATATTATCCTAACAGTTTCTGGCAATATCTGTTAAAGAAGCAAAAAAAAATTTTTAAGAAGATTTTTCCCCATGGCGCCAAATAAATCAACAATTAGAGTTTAAGTTTGTAGCAATAACTACAGCCATAAGAGAACTAAAGATTTTTTTTTTTAACTAAAGGTTTGCTCTTCACAAACTAAAAACGAAATATTTGTCAGAGTAGTCAAACGAACCTAACGAATTTAATTTCAATTTTTGAAAATTAAATCTTTGAATTAAATAATTTTTCAAAGCAAAGCAAAAATATGCTTTTTGAATTTTTTTTAAAAAAAGGGGAGGAGATTTTTTCATAAGATTAATGTAAAAAAACGAAGCCAATAAAATTTCATTGATTAACATTTTTAAAAGAAAATGCTTAGTTAGACTATAAATTATTTACAGTTCAACATATCATGTGCAAATAGAAAAAAAATATGAAGTTTAAAATTTAAATTTTTTAAAGTAGAATTAAAAGGACAACTAAAATAAATTATATAAAATTTTACAAATTAAAATTTTTTTTGCAGAATTAAAGTTTAATATTTATTTTTTAGCAAACATTTAAACTAATTTGCGGACAAAAAAAAGCAATTTTTACATTAAAGGCATTTTACAGAAAATAACCGACAATAAAAATGTACATTACGTAATTTATGAATCAAACATAGAAACTTACAATTAGATTCTTCTTGTTTAAAGTAATATGAATTTCAAAAATTAAAATAAACACTTTTAACTGATTCTCCCAGTTTGATTTGTAACGAATTTCCTCCATTTTTACTAAAAATTCATTCTAAAAAATGTTTTTACTACCTTTTTTTTTCTCCAAGCAGTATATCAGAAAAAAAATTAATAAATTTATCGAATTTGCTAAATTATTCATAATATAATAACTGTTACTTTCTCGAGCTGATTTGTCACAGATATAATTGAAAGTATAGTAGTAAAATAAAATGAATTACAGTTTATTTCTATTCCTCCTTTTAAATGAAATCATTGATCATGCCCATTGCTAAGCAATTTGAGGCGAAAAATAGATATTTCATATTAAAAAAGGGAATGTTCAACGGAAAACCAATTTAAGAATGCGTTTTTAGAAACGTTATTTCAACAACTAAATTTCTGAGCAATAATAAACCATTACAAACATTTCCAGTAAATTCCCAAATAGAACATTAATGCTACCTACAACAAAGTTTTTAAACACATTTCGTGTTTTTTTTTCTTAAAATAAACTATTTTATAAAATGCCCCTTCAGTAAAAAATATGTTCGAAAAAAAAGATAGAAAATACCATTAACCACAATACCATTATTTTCTAAAGTCGTTCAGAAAGAAAAATAGTATCTTTTCGGCATTCGAAATAAAATAACCAAAATGAAATGAAACGACGCCATTCCAAAAAAGGCAGACGATCTTTTTCTCTCAGAACTAAAAGAGGAATATGACAGAACAACTGCTGTGTCGCCTTCAATTTCGATCACGGAGAATCGAATATAACAACTATATCTATGGAGACACTTCTCAAAAACCAACGGAAGGAATTAAAATAAAAAATTACACAGAAGTCACAGAAAGTGTGGAAGGAAACACAGACAATGTGTAACCAGCAAAAAACATTCAGTGAAGACAGCCACCTACTGTTTGATCAGTGGTACTTGTCACACCGCCCTGCCAATCAGAAAGAAAGAGAAACGTATGAGGGACCATATACCTATTATGCGTATGACAAAAAAAATCAGATTTTTACTTGTTTTACCTTTAATTAAATCGAAATGGACATTAAAAATGTACTATTTTCAACGTGAAGTTTTAGGAACAATTTAAAAATTATAGATGCAATTTCTGGTGTAATTCAATAAGTGGTTCAAATGATAACAGAAATTAATCAATCATATTTTTTTTTTTTTTGATCGAGCACCATAAAAAGAACTAAGGCTTTCCATACGAGTCACTAAGCATGTAATTTTTATACTATGCACTATTTTTAAGACATTTTACCTGCATTTTAAATGTCTTTGTGTTTAGCTAAGCATGTAATTTTTATACTATACACTATTTTTAAGACATTTTATCTGCATTTTAAATGTCTTTGTGTTTAGCTGAATATTTTTACAATTTACTACTTTTTAAAGTAATATGTTCCTGCAATACATGAGATCAATACGTAGAATTAATCATTGCTTTGAATAAATAAATAATTATACCATTAAATCCTAAAATAAATAAATAAAATGTAAATTAATGTATCATAATTTATCAAGTATAAAAAGACTAACGAAACTGTCACTACAAATTAAAATTGAAATACCCCCTTCTCTCACACACACACACAAAATATTTACCCTTCGCCTTACAGTTAGTAAAACTAAAACCGCACGGTACAACTCAAAGTCTTCTTTTAGGAGTTCAAATCCTTAATGTTTTAAAGTGCTATTTCCATAGTTTTCCCTCTTGACACTAATCTAGGGTTTTCTTTGATCTTATTGTAAGTTTTAAAAGCCATTTTTTTATCAGGTGATTTGTTCCTGAGATTGATTATATAATACGAAAGGAAGTAGTGAACAGAAAATTAGTGAGTAGTAGATGACGAAAAGGCTGTGTAGAAGTTTGTCAACAAAAAATCAGTGAGTTTATTTCAAATAATATTTTTGTAGCATATATTACTAACTCCCTTCAACTTACATACAGCACATTAACTGCAATTATAAATATAATCCTTTTTTCTTTAAAACATTCCAAGCATCATTTTATTACTGGGGGATGGAATAAGTTTCCATTGGCATCTAAAAAGCAAAGAATGGAGATTAGAGCCCTAATAGGGTAAATTGTTTCTTATTTGGTATCCAAAGATTATTCAGCGTTCAGTTAGAAGAACTACAGCGGTTCATTATGTTTAAAGGCATGAAGTATGCACGATCTGGTTGGCCTGCATCCCTGTTAAATCCAGCAAATAAGTACCTTTTTTTTATTCATCATAACTCAGTCGAATAAGAAGGTTTTCCCAAAATAAAATCATTCGATTAACAAGTCAGATTTTCAAATTTACAATAGTTTATTACGTACATACGTATTATACCGTCGTCCAATTTCGCCAAACGAAAAGATACTGCCAATTCAAAAAATGTCGCCAAATGCTGTCATGGTTATAAAAACCGTGTTCGAACGTACAAGGGAACGGTTTCCATTATTGGATGTATATCGCGGCATTTGGCGATGTCTTTTGAATTAACGAAATTAGAGACGACAATATAATGCATAAGTACCGTTTAATCCTGTGCTTGTGATTTGTTACAACTGCAACACCTATAACTGCGTCGAGATTTCCGTTGGCGATTTTTTTAGAAATGGAATTACCAATACAGGTTTCGGGGTTACCGTTACATCAATGGCGTAATGGAGAATATTAAGGTTCCCCTGCAAAGTCAGGTTTTGGGCCCCAAGCCGAACCTCACAAAGGATTGCAAAACCATAAGATCAGGCTTTAGGCTCTCTAGAATCAGTGCCGGTTAAAACATTGGGTGCCCGGATAAGCTGGACTTAACCAGATTTTCTGGTTATACATTTCGATCCGCCAGTGCCATGGAGCAGGTGGATCTTTTGCACCCAGGGCCCAAAATGAGCTTAAATCGGCTCTGCCTAGAATCCTTCCCTGTCCCGGGGTTGCGGGGGCGTACATTACGCCACTGCGTTACATGGTCAGCAAAAGGCTCCTAACGCGACTGTAACTTTAAATCATCAAAACCTACTAACTAATGTGGCAAGAATAAGACTAGGTGAATAACTATTAATCTTTCACAGTTCGGTATGTATTCGGTATATTGCGACAAAGAACTTAAATTCACACACACACACATATTTGCATAGAAAGTGTTCTTTTACGATTAAGAATTCCTACAGCATTTCACCGATAAAGATAATTCATTTATACATATTTTTTTACTCTACAACCTGTAGTACACCGAACAGAGTATGTTGTTCTTCTCATCCTTGAACTTTTATGACATCCACAACTCCGTTATCAATAAGTCTAATTGAATTTCCGCACGTCTGTCTGCCTTCTTAGGCGTTCAAGGTAAACTTACCTCAGTCATCAGGCGCAATTCTTTGATCTGTAGGTTAGCATTATAACAGGGGAAAAAGCAAAATAAAGGCCTTCCACCCGCAAGTTCGACCTTCAAAAAAGCACATATTTCACTTCAAAAATAATATTTACACTCCACTATAATTTTAAGGAGAGAAAAATTATTGTTGAAATAGAAAGGTAATTTAAAACCTTTTTTTTAAAAAAAAAAAAATGTGAAATAATCTAATAAAGGAAGTGATTTGTGAAACCGGAAGCGAACATATCAAGGTTGTTGTAAGTTTTCAGTAATTTAATTCCTGTGTTTAAATTTATAATTTATAAATTCCGCTTGTTTAAAGTAAAAAAAAAAATTTTTTTCCCTCTGAAATAAAAAATATACAGTGTGTTGTTGCAATTTTTTTTCGCTTTATCAAGGAATGCTTTTTGAGGATAGGGGAATTACATAACTGTTTATAAACAGAAAACAAATAGCATCATACGTTTTCAAAATGTTTCACATTTCGCTTAGATTTTATTATTTTCTTCCTAAAGGAAACAAAACCGATTATTTTCCCTCTAAGCTCTACTGAGGCGCCATCTATAGATCGATATTTTTACTATGCGATAAATAGTATAAAAGATTAAAATATATCAAATTTAAAAAGTGAATAGGGATTAAATTATTTTTATAACAAGGCAATCAGTCAATTAAATTCAGTCCAATAATATAATGTCGAAATTTTTTCAAGTTAGAATATTTTATGTAAAACATTACACAGAAAGGTACTAACACAATTAAATGTACAAAAAGTTTTAAAATTTCATGACATTTATTTAATACCTATTTTTACTTATGCATTTCCTTTTTACGTGTTTTAATTTTACATGTGTAAACTCACTATTAACATGTTTTAAGTTTCAGAATATTTATATAAAAGCAAAGAGTATCTGTGAATATCACAATCATAATGTAATTATGATAAACACAAAATAAATAAATAAATAAAAACTATACAGTAAAAATCATGTTCTAAGGAAATTTTTACACAAGCATGGTTATTTCATATTTAAAATACATTTTTTCTCGCATATTTATTTCTTTTAAAAACCAATCTACAACTAACTTACAATTTTATGCAATTTTTTGTTTAAAAATATTAGTATAGCTTAATTTATATTATATAAAACCTATACGGTTACATTAAACACTAACTATTGATAATTTAACATTATGCTTCCAAAATTAAAGTAATGTACAGATGAAACTGAAATTAAAAACAATATGCAAAAACTGAGATCGAAGAATTTATCGAACCTTTAATACAAATCAATACTTCAGCAATAAATAAAATCACTTAAGAACAAAGATACATTAATTACCTTTAGAAAAGAGATGCACACAAAACAGGGATACGCCCCTGTTCTATGTATGCGGGCGGTTTCTCGATAAAGAAGAGCAATTAGTCATTCGAGCACTTTAATTGCTCTCTGAATGATCAGGAAACTTACGAATTTATCGTCCAAAGATGATCGATGATACAATGATTATCGATACATCTTGTTTCATGAATTAAATATTAAATTTAAGTTCGCAAATTTAGGAGATTTATCAAAAAACGATTTGAAGTAAAATCTTAGATATATGTTCGAACAAATGAACAAAAAAAGTCGTTTATTTAAACAAAATGATTTTTTTATAAAATTTAAAATTACTGAAAATATGAAACAAATTTAGAATGTTATCTTTTGTTTTCGTTCCATAAATAAAATAATCTAAAATTTTCGAAAAATTGAAGGAAAATTTTAGTTAATATTATTAAAATATAATTTTTTCAAATAAACGATTTAAAAGGGTTAATATTAATATGTAGTTTATAAAACTGGCAACAAAATATTATCAGTTAATTCATACTTTTCAGTTAAAATATTTTAGAAGCAAACGACTTTTTTAAGAAACGGTTTCAGCGGAAATTTATTCATAAAAATTAATATTTTGGAAGACTTTTTCAAAAATAAGCAGATGTTTCTAATATTCGATTTATAGAGAAAAAAGACTTTGCTCAAAAGTTAGCTTTTATTTTAACGTTCTCTGAAAATTGAAAAAAGAAAACTAATTGATGAACCAGAATAGCAAAACAAAAAACGAATTTCCATTCCCTTTTGAAATCTATCTTCCTTGATACATTTTAAATGATTTCATTGTTAAAATTTCAAAAATGCATTAAAAAAAAGGTGATTTTTTTCATCATGGACAAGAATTTGTAATCGCTTATAATTTTGATACATTATATTGCAATTTCATCATTTAAAAGATAATAATTTCACAGAAATTCAATTTCATACATATATTATAATATTTTTTTTATTTCAGGACCAATTTATGTAAATTATATAAGTAAGGTATTATAACAACAAAAATTTAGCACAAGAAATATGTATATTATTTTATTTCTATTTCACTAATTTATTTTAAGTGGAGGAAACATAAAACAAAAGAATATTCTTATTATTAAAATGAATTTTTTATTTATTGTTAGGTTATTGAATTGGGGTAGTGATGGAAATACAGTTTATTATTATTTTTATTATTATTATTATTATTATTGTGATTATATTAATTTATTTTACACAAAGTCTTGAGGATGATTATTTTTAAAATATCTTATTGAGAGTTTTAGATTTCTTTATTTTTAGCCCCCGTTTTCTTTGAATAGTTATTTTTAAAAGAGCTGTCTTGAATTTAAAAAAATAAAGTAAGATATGAAAATATTTTTTATTTTATTGTACAGCTTATGTTTTTATTTATAATAGAATAAAATTTTAAATAAATTTTAACAGGAATACAAATTTTTGTAACAAAAAAAAATTATGAATAATTTTAGCAATAAAAATTAAATATTTAAATCTTTTTCAATTTTTTTTTTCAATTTTAAAAATATTTTACTAAAATTTTTTTTATAGCTCACACAATAGATAAATAAACCTCTTTACTTTAAATTTCTTTTCAATACTGATAATTCCAAGTATGATATTCATAGAAATCCTTAATAGTAATTCGTAGGATCAATAATTTTTCAAAAGTTATACAACTCATTTTCTTTCAGTAACTTTTTTAAGACGACTTTTTTTTCACACACACACACACAAATGTGTATCTTTTCTTCTTCTTCTTTTGTTTGTTTTTGTTTTGTTTTTGTTTTAATATAGGAAAATGGTGGCACACAATCAAGAATTTTATTTATTAAAAGTTTTTTTTAGTTATTGTTTAAGAAATGTTGTTTTTAAAAAGTTGAAACTTCTATATAAATATAGACCCTTGATAGTGTATAAAGATTTAGTTATATTTGAAAGATATTTATATACAGAAACGTTATTCAAGTCATACATAATACATTAATGTTTTTATAACCTTTTATATATAAATTGCATTCAAATTTCTGAAAACAAGATTATGTTTTTAAAAATCCTCCACTCCCACTTTTTTTTTTAAAAAGTCGTCTGAAAATTACCTGAAATAAGTTTAAAGAGCTCTAAAAAAATACGCAATGCTTTTTAAAAAAGATTATCAGTCCTTAAGTCTGAAATCATCTGATTTTGTACTTTATTTTCACATAAATAATAAAAATAACAACATATTCGTTAATTATTCTATATTTCATCTCATAAAAAATATCAAATTATGCGACTAAAAATATAATTAACTCTTTCCATTTAGAAAATACATCTCTCGCAATAAGACTTTAAAACACACGCGCTCCATAGATACAGCCGGCTAAATTCCTATCTTAGTAGTGATAACACAAATTAGGAAGTAACTAAATAAAGAAAGAAAAAATCGCATTAATATTGTAAATATGTCCCCATTTCTAAGAGCCAACGTGACTCTTCTGTATTACCGAGCAGAGAGATAAATATTTACAAACCGCTCGGATCTTGAGTGATAATAATCCATACTAGGTCATTTACACCTAAGTAGGCCAGTGCATCCGTACACGAGTTCAAAATCAACTCGTTAAGGTGTTTCTGAAGAGACCCAGAATTCTTGAACTTGGATTCACCCCCTTTGATGCAGTTACCGAAGCACGGCCATGGTTGTTAAAGGTCATGCCAGAAAAAGCATTGCCAAAACAAGTTTTGGCCTACTTTGGGTGTTCATGTTTTTTTAACAACTCATCTTCGCCTTAAATGTAGGCTTATTTTAATAGCTTTTTGCCTAGTTGAAATTCCAAGAAATGAAATAGAGAGATTCATATTTACTCAACTGAGTGAGCAGTAAAGAAATTAAGATTTTTGTTAGCTGAACAACTAGGATATATAAAAACAATTATTAGCTCTTTTTTTAAAGAAGAATTAACAGCGAGCGAGAAAAGATGTTATATTTAATGAGTATACAGAAAAACTTTTCCCTCACATAAAAAATAAACTCTATTATGAGGTATAAAGCATAAAAAAAAAACATATCTTCATTGCAACATGAAAAAGAATTCTCAGAAATAACTTAACTGATTAAAGAACTCACACATAAAATAATTTACTCAAAATAATACCATTATTCTTTTTAAATGGAGATAAAATAGTAAAAATACATTAACAGAATTTATTTTGAAATTTATATATTTATTCATTAAAACAAAGTTTCGCTTAAAATTAAATTCATTATTTTTTTAAAAAATGCTCACAGAAAATAAAATATACAAAAATATGCATTTTTATTTTGATGCAGATAAAAAAATCAAAACAATAAACATTTTTTTGTTATGTCTGATTAATAATTTAAGTAAACGTAAGTTAGCTATTTTAAAGTAATTCTCCAGAAATCCATCAAATTATACTCGCTAAAAGAAAAAAATAATGATGTTTATAAAAATAATTTTTTTTAATATTTAGTTTAAAATTATTTTAGAATAAAAACATATTATTCATATTGTTTTATTTAAAATACTTAAAAGTGCGTTTTTTTTTAAATCTGCAACTATGTAAACCTTTGCTTGAATTTATCAATTAAACAAAATTCCTTTTGAAATATAATAATTACATATGCTTTAAAGTATATTTAAAAGGGTTTCTTTAAATGAAAATTTACGTCTTAGAAAAATAACATAAATTCTAAAATTATGCGACTTGAGCTAAAAATAAAAAAATAAAAAAAATTCAAACGCAGAACATGATACACCACTAAAACTGTGAGAATATTTTTAGAATATACGTCACCAAATTCTTTATTTTACAAATACGAATAATTCGTTTCAATTTTCTATGATAAGACACAATTTGCAAAAGAAGAAAAAAATACATAAATAACTACTTTTACAAGTTCATGCAAGATTAATATTCCAAAATTTATTCAGCCATTTCATTATAATAATATTCTAACGCATGATTACACAACTATAAGCATAAAATCAATTTACATGTTTTCCTGATTCGTAACATCAATACGCTAGCATAATCCGGCGACATTTTACCAAACGATTTTTACATCCCACATAGAATAATCGAATTTATTCGAGTTTTCAGTGAAAGAAGGAAAAAAAGGTCACATTCGGCTGCTTTTATGCAAGAATGAAATATTTATGATGTTCTGCGAATGTATATAAAAAAATCTTCTTCTTAATTCAGAAATAAGCAATATCTTCTCACGATTTTACTGCTAATTATCATAAACAGAAGGAAAAATAAGAAACCATTTAGTCTGAAACGTGTGATAATAAAAGATAAAAAATTGCCATTCGGGTTGAGAAATTAATAACGACTGTTTTTAGTTCCTCTTTTCAAAAGATCTCTTCGTGTTCATAGAATCTCTTAAAATACACTGATATATCCAGCAAAACTTTAAATATGTAATTCTTTATCGATAACAACAAAAAGGAAATTTTTTAAAAAAATATTTAACTGTAGAATTTAAGACAAAAATCGAAGAACAGAAAATGGAAGCACATTTAAAATAATGCAATTCTTAGAAATTGTTAAATATTTCATTTTGAAATCTGCTTTAAAAAATCTGCAATTAAATCTAATTTTAGAAATTTGATAGAGTTTGATAATTTTTTTTAAAGTTACAGTTTTAGATATTTAAAGTTAGACGGTTTTTAAAACTGTTTTAATTATTCAATAATCTCCAAATAAAAGAGTTTAAATGCAATTTTAGTTTTTAATCAATCCAAAGATTGATAAAAACATAATCGAAAGTTTTTTTTATATTTAAGTTAATATTTATATTAATAAGAAAGAGATTAAAGTATGCAGATCTTTAAAATAAAACTTGATAAGACCAAGAACATGTAGAAACATCATTCTAAAACGAATTTACCTATCGATAATAGCAAATTACCATAATAAAACCCTTCAAAAAATAATTTACCTTGTATTTATTAATAGATATACATTTAATAAAGCTCTATTAAAATCTCATGCTATGTCAACGGCTTATAAAAAAAATGCCAAATCTTATAAATGATGCATTCAGAATTCAGCCATAGCTTTCAGGGTTTATAGAAATGATAAATGAAACCCTAGGAAGAAGAAATGATAAATGAAATGAAATAAAGTTTATTAATGAACTTTGGCAACATAAAAGGAAGAATTCGAAACTATCTCCGCGCCAAAGTGGCATCACAGGCTTCGAAAAAGATGCAAAATAAATTCTTCAACAAAGCTGAGTTGGAAACGATCCAAAATCGAAATGAAATCCACTGCATTAAATATTTTGCTAAAAGCGCCAAACGTGGTTATAAACAACAAAGCAATAAGTTCTTTCCCGAATTTTAGAAGTTTTCATAGGTTCTAATAGATACTTCTGGAAAATATAACTAATAATTTAAATTTTTTTAATTTATGAGAAAAATTATTACATTCATAACGCTAAAAGATGTAATTTAACCATAAATGAATATTCTTATTAATTTTTGAACATATTATGCATATTTAATTTTTTACTTTGAATTTAATTGACAACAAATATAGCACTGACCGATTTTTGTCTTTGTAAAGTTTTCGGAATTTCAAAAAAAAAAAAAAAAAAAATGAAGATAATTCTCTGAAAAAATATTATATGATGCACTGAAGAGAAATTGTAAAACATCCATTCTAAATTTTAAAAAAAAATGTATTATTCAAGTATTCAACAAATTTTATTTCAAAAACTGATAGCTAAAAAAAAACACGGTCAATATTCCCAAAATTTAAATTTTGAATTTAAAAAAAATAAAAGCTCCTAACCCTTTTCAATTTTCTGACATTATGATACTCTGTAATTTTCCAAAGTTATTAACTAGCTTTTAAAAAAAACGCTCGAGAAAAAAATAATATACTAAAAAGAATCTGCTTGTATCTAAGGCCAAGGTTCTCGAAAAAGCGCGTAACAGTTCGCGTAACACAAAAATCAGGTTACAGCTACAGTTAAAGCCGAGGCATATTAACATCAAAAAACCGAGTAATAAGGAAAAGATAATGGTGGGGGAAAAGAAAAAAAAGCCGTAAAAAAGTAGGTCTCTGAGCCAAGAATGAAGAGCTCGGTCAGTCACACGGAAGCGGAAGTAAACCGACTGTGGCACAATTCCATATCTCTAGTCCAAATCCTTTTTCCGGGTTAACACCGTTACGACGCATGTGACGTCAGAATGCTTCGTCTCTGCCTAAAACCTGTACATCGACGCGATGACGATCGAGCCATCATTTTCGTCCGCTCGCCAGCTATCTACTTTGTTTATTCTTTCGGAACAAAAAAATTTTTACACTCATAATTAACAGTTAAAACGAGTTTGCTCTTGCCGTTGCCAATTGCAATAAAAATATTTATTTCCGCCATTTTTTTCCCTGTTCCGCGATTTGTTACATAAACGAATAACAAATTAAAATTTTAAAATGAAATACATGACATAATATCAGACGATTCTCGAACAATTTATTTGTTTAATGCAATTCGATTTTAAAAAATTATGTAGCATTCTGAGAGTTATTGTGAATTGATTATAAGAACATCAAAAATATTATAAAAATAAAATCTTCCATTCTGCAAAATTTTTTGATGAAAGTCTTGTGATTAAATAAATTACTATTATTATTTTATTTCTAAAATCTATAACAGTTAAAAATTAAAATAAAGATTAAATTTTATATATTATTCCTCTTTTAATCGAATACAATAAGTACTAGAATCACGGTTAACGAAACAAATAAATAGATTTTTTAATATCGATTAAACAATTTTCGCGCATTTTTTAAAATCAGCATTTAGTTGGGTTCTTTATTCAATATTCGAAAATTTAAGAAATAAATTTTTTAATTTTCTACGAATACAATTAAATTTTACATCAAATTCTTAGAATGAAAATAAACTTAACATTTAATTTTAGAACGAAAACATTTTTCAATATAAATCGATTTGAAGGCGATGTTTTTATATCATATATGAATAGAAAAATTATCAATGAAATAAAATCGCGCGCGTGCATAAACTATGATAAACAGTTTACCATTAAAAAGTTTTGGAGACGTATAAAAAAAAATTTAATTTTACATTTCTCAAGAAAGAAAAAAAAATGTTATTCACACACACACACACATGTATCAACAACTTTTTTTGCAAAAAATTCCCAATCATTTACAATTCCGGAAAAGAAAATTGATGTTTTTTAAATCATTTTTATTTCTTAATTTTTTTATTTGCTTTTGCAAAAAAAATATTTTTTAATGAGCATTTAACTTACAACTTGCTCACTATTTTTTTTTTAAATAATAATAAATAAGCATAGAAAATTTGAAAAGAATAATTGGAATTAGAAATGCTCAAAATAACAATGTTCTTTCATCGTGCTAAACTAGCATCAAATCCTTTTGTCCTTCGAGTTAAACGATAGAAAATTTAATAACAACAAAAAATCAATTAAAATCAAACATTTCTCTTTTGTTATTTTATTGCACCTGAAATATTGAAAAAAATTCATGAACCTACAAGCAAGCAACACTAATTAAAAGCGATAACACTTGCTTGACACACTCTCGATCAATGCCACATTTTACAAACAACACAAGAGCACACATCTGATTCATTTACTCCAGAACAAAAGCATATTAAAAGTCCTCTAGCAGATTTAAATTTACGCAATTTTCCATATCTGGAATTCCAAACAATCTAATTGGCTCTCAGAAAACCTTGAATTGTTCTCACTGAACTCTACCAGCAAACCAAACTGCCATTCGTCAAAGTAAAAAAAAAGAAGTGAATTAATTCACTTTCTCCGCAAAATGACATTTTTAGGCAAATAATCCGATAAAAAAAAGCTATGTCATACATCAAACGTTATATAACATCAAGATCAGAAAAGTCGCGGAGTCTTCTGAAAAGAATAAATACTCTTTTAAAAAAAACTATTCCGTAGGCTTAATTCCAAGCAGCATTAAAGTGAAGAAATCACATTATTATTCTAAACTTGCCATCGCTATTTGGAATGGAAAAACCGACGAATTCTATCGTCTGCGCATGGGGAAAAAAATAACTTGACACTTATTTAATGAATTTTGATAAGACCAAGATATATAAGCATTTGTTCAAAGAAAGGGTTAGAACGTTCTTATATTTATGGGAATCCGTGAACATTGCTTGGAAAGTATAATGTTTGGCACGGTGCCCATTGGGTTACACGTGAGAAAATAAGCCGCCAAATTAAGTCTCTCTTTCTCGCCACACTGTTATATACTTCCTCTCAGGTGTGATGATTTAGTAAGAGTTAAACGAAGGGGCTATTGTTTTAACTCCCAATAAATTGTACCTGGCCACCTGTCAAATGTCTGCTTTCACCATTAATGAACTAATTTACAAAAATATGTCATATAAGGGATAATTTTCTTTTGATTGAAGAAAAACACATACAAAAAATAAGCTATTTTTTTTATAAATCTATTAATGTATTATAACAATTTATTTATACTTTTTAAAAATTTATTTATACTTATTTATATTTTAAAAAGAATTGAAATTTTATCAAATATTATTTCGCATTTACCAAACTTCTGAGGCTACCACGTCTAATTCTAGAGCTGTTTTTGTCACCAGGCTTTCTTGGTATATTTTCGATCAAAAATGACTTTTAAACATACAAATTTTACAGAAGGCAGCGTATTTGGCGAAAATTATTTGCCTAGGTCGCCAATGGAGTAACCTCGCAACGGAAATGTGATCGTAGTGGGTTGCCATGTGTATTCAGAGCAAGAATTTTTAAAAAAATCAATCATTTGCCATAAGAAATATATTGATAAAAGTTAAAAATTTGAATTTCATCTTCAAAATAACCATTTGGAACCATAAACTAATAAAAGTTTCAATAATTCTTGATACACAGAAAAAATGCACGAAATGTAAGAACCTAAACATGAAAAAGGCAATTAAATAATTTTTTTATGCAATTATACAGTTATGTTTTAAGAAAGTAGATATTAAAGAAGAAAAAATAAACATTTTGGTCATCAATGTCTAAATATCAAAAAGATAAATAGTTTTAAAAATTGCTTTTCCGAAACATGTTATTTTACAATAACAAAAAATCAAACCCAGTTCGTTGTTCTCAAAAACTTTACTGTGGTTTGTGAAAGTTAAAAGGTTACATTTTCCCAAATCCTTACGACTGATTTATTTCGATAGTCCTTTCAATTTTTTTAACACAATAATTTTTCATTGAAAAATTACCAGTTTTACAAGAATTTACTCATAAAGACTCAACAGAAATTTTGCAAATTAGAAACAAAACAGATAAAATTTTAAATAAATTGCAACAAGCGGCAAACTGGCTACAGTAGACAAATTTTTACGTTTCTTCCAACACAGGCGCCATAACGTAAATGCACTCTCTAGAAAATTGGACGATCGCCAACTTTTTTTTTTAACTAGTTATTTGATTCCTTAGAAAATTAACAATGTAAATATGTGGTAAGAATAAAAATACAATCATTTTAAAAACGTGAAAGCAACAATAATTATGAAAATTTAACTTTTTTCATATTTAATAATATCAACTTATTCTTAAGTTACACAGCAGAATCTTTTAACAATTATTTTAAGATATCCATCAATTATTAAAACACACAATATAAGTCATCTTTTTAAAATTCAAGGCACATAAAAAAATGGACGTAGTTCAATGAAAAAAATAGATTTTTATCATAATTCTTTTTCTTCGACGAAAAATTAAAATTTTTTAACAAATTTTTTTCCCTTTAGAATTACTTTCGAAGTAACAAATCTTTCTTTAAAATTTTAATTAATTTTTGAAGACTGGCAATTAATTTTGGGTTTTAAGTGCTGAAAATGGCTAAATTGATGCTTAATAAGAATAATAATGCAGAAGAACCAGAAATATTTTAAATAAAATTTTAAATTTAAAGTATCAATACTTGCGACAACTTTTTAAAAAAAAAATTGAGATTTGGAGAGTTTTTTGTGTGTTTTAGATTTGTTTAGTACAATTTAAGAAAACAATGTTAAAATTAAGAAGAGAAAGAGACATTATTAAAAATAGGAAAAAATGGGTAAAAATTGACAAAAAATAACATAAACGCGGCTCATTCTGCACCAAAAGTTTATGAACACATTTTCAATTTTTCAGTTCTGATGTGTTGCTATGTTATTCATTTTTTAAATGACCTTCAGGATAAGAGATAGTTTAATTTTTACAAAAACTAGAGCACTTTATCTTAGTTATTATATGAAATTGCTTAAAAATACAGTGATTATATTAACATAAGGGACTGTAAATTTTGTAATAAAACAGTGATTGATACATCTGGATGTTAAAACTCTTCTACTATTATACAGAACCTACAAAAAAAATTTCAGTACATTATTTTCAAAACTTTTTGAGCTATCGCTGTCTCCGTTTGAGCATTTTCAAAAGAAAAACAAAACACACACACATTTCGTGTAAAACGCGTTTTAAAGTATGAAATCTTCCTTCAAGTAATGACATCTGCTTTTACTAAAACACTTGTAGTTTTTGTTCCAGTGAACGAAAAATAACAAACTATGTATTTTTATAAAGATAATAAGATGGTCTATTAATTAAAAACATAAAAAATTGTCAATTTTTGGCAAAATTCACAATTTTAGGGTAGTCGGATACCTTAATGTATTCAAAAATAGCATAATTACCAAAATGTGGTAAGGTTTATCAAGATTTAAAAGACAAGATTTATCTATTAAAGTATTTTGTGTGAAATTTTAAAAATAATAATATGTTGCTATATATTTTAAGAAATATACAATAAACCCGGAACCAGCCAAAAGTTTCAAGGAAATATATAAACCTTTTTCTCTTAGATCCTCTGATGCACCCTCATGACCTAGACAGAACACTCCTTAAAACACCAAACGAGAAAGAAAGAAAAAAAAGAAAAAAATCCCTATTAGTTTTCTTTAGTCTCTTATGAGACCACTCTTTCCAATCTCAGCAGATCCATGATGCCATCTCCTTTTCAAAATTTCAGTTTATAACAAACTCCCGGATTTTCGAATTGAAAGATAAGAGGAGGGAAAAAGGCATTAAACCCCCATGACCCAGACGAGACACTCCTTAAAACACCGACCGATAAAAATCGTTCAGGATTTCATTTTTCTCTTCTATCGTCCACACAAATTACTTCGCCAATTGATAGTAAAAATTTATCCTTTTCTTAAGACTCCAGTTTTCATTCTTGTATCCCGGACTTCGGAAAGCAAACAATAATAAAGTGTGGTGGGGGGGGGAGATGATATTGTAACCATAGGATCCAAGCAACCACTCCCTAAAGCACCAAACGATAGATATCGCTTAATCCTCACCGATTAATTCATCACCTGAACATGGATTGCACCTTCATGGTAAATTCCAGTTTATGTTCCGAGATCCCGGATTTTGGAAAGCGAACGAAGTGCATAAAAAAAAAGTCATTGACGTCATAGCCTCACCTTTGACCCACCGTGGGATCGGGGTTACCTGCATCCTCCTCAACCCCTCTAAAAGGGGTTCTTTCGAGGGGTAAGCGGAAGAATGGGATGCCGAAAGAAAAAAAAAGGAACAGAAGAAAGGCTTTGCTCTCACCCCCAACTTGGCCGTGGTGGTGGTAGGAGAAATTGGTTTTAATGCCTCAGACGACCTCAGCTCGGTTTAAAAAAAACCGGATTTTCTGAGGTCACAGTATTTTAACGTTGAGATCCTAAGCCTTTCGTAGAGTAGGAATAGAAAACCGGATATGACGTTAAGAAGATAGTTATATAACTTCATTTAAAAAATTTCAAGGTTAGTTTAGTAAATAATACAAAAAAAAGTGATAGAACTGAAGTTTGGGAGGGAAAAATTTGATTGAAAAATAATGAATATGTTTTTCCATTCACTATAAATTAAATGTTTTAATACTAATGATTTTTAACATACACACGATGGTAAATTCTTTTAACGAATTCCCACAATCAACTAGAGTCAATTCGCAATAACATTTTCATATTGCTTTTTTTCAGAACGAAAACATTAAAAATATACCTACACAATAATAAAAAGTTTTACTTTTTTTAAATTTTATTTCAAGACACTCAACATTTATTTTGAGGTTTTCAATTTTTACATTAATTTACGAGCCACGACTATACGCCATGAAAAATCATTTCCACAAACTATTAATGGATACCGAAAAATAAAAGATTAAAAGATACAGCTGAAAGAAATGTGACTAAGCCCTAGTGAAAAAATTGAAAGATGTTTCATCCTAGACAAGATCACTAAATTGTCACAAGGGGAAAGACTCTACTAGAACCAGTGGCGTAACGTCCACCCCCGCATCGCAGGGGGGTGGCAGGATTCTAGGGAGCCCTAAGCCTGATTGACGCCATGTGCATAACCTTTGTAAGATTTGACTTGGGGCCAAAACCTGACTTTGTAGGGGAGCCTTAATATTCTCCGATAGGATTATCATCAATCGAAAAAAACAAGGACTTTGGGGGAAGGGTCCAGACCCCTAGGACCCCTTGTGTGCGCCACTGATTGATGTACAGTAAATAATAATTAAACAAAAAAGAATTTTCATGTTAGTAAATTCTGCTAGCGAAGGAGTTCGTTTTTTAAAAAATATTAAATATGTTGTTTTAAAATATCACAATTACCAATAATTTTATAATATTTAAAAAGCAATATTATTTTTTAAAAACAGATGAACGATTTACCAATTATGTAATCGATTAATTGTATTTTATTCTTACAACAAGCCTAATACATCACATTCACGAAATTAAATTTCGCACTCTCATTTAAACTGAAATGAAACGTATAATTTTTTGAAGGAACATGGTTATTGAAAAACAGAAAAATAAGAACTAAGAAAATCCGTTCTAGTTTATTATACTTCAATCATTTTTCCAGCGACGAACATTAACATCAATACAAAAACATGTCTTAAAGAAAATTATTTATTTATTTTTCAAATAACTGTCAAAAATATAAGGAAACCGAATTTCTTTTTAAAAAAAGAACATAAAATTTGAGAAACAACTGTAGAGTTTATAAATACAACAAAAAGTATGTGTGTGTTTCATTTGTACAGTATAATAATAATAACACACACATGTGTTATGCAACGTGTTTTAAAAATATTTCAATTATTTTATCAATTACAGAAATACTCTAAAAAAAAGAACAATGAATTCATTTTCGAACAATAGTTTAGTTTTAATTGTTCGTTTCAAACAGTAATCGATGTTTATATAGTTTGAATGATATTTTTCAATATAAGCACTCACTGAAAATGAAGCTTCATTACAAGTGCCATTTACTCTAGCAACCTAATTTGGAGTTTGTTATACGTTTAAATCAAATTCTTTTGTGTCCAATAATTTTAAAAAAAAACACTGATAGGTGAAATATGCAAGAAAAATAAAGGTATGTAGAAAGCATAATTTTTTATTTTAAAATCCATGGAAGAAATAATATAATTAAAATAATTATATATTCCTTTTTTAATAGAATTTTTATTACATATACGTAACGATATACAAACAATTTTCAAGGAACTTTCAACGAACTTTGGAATTATTTAAAATCATTACCGTAAAATCCGGCGTATAACGCGCACTTTTAACACAAAAAGTAAGTTTGAAATTTACGGGCCCGCGTTACACGACGAGTATAAAAACGTTTAAAAAATAAGAATACAAATTTAAAAGTAAAAATAATTAATAAGATAGAAAAAAAATTAAACCACTAAAAAGATCGAAATACTGTTTATTTATAAGAAATCACATTCCTTATGAAATTAAACACGTTTGTAGTTCTAGAAATATACTGTCGCCCATCCAGTACAGTGGTTAGCGACGCTGACTGCTGGCCTTGGTTTGAATCCCGGAGAAGACATGGGTGTTTGTAAATGTATAGTAACTTCGCGGCAATGGGGGTACTCTAAATAGCCGTCGAGCCCCAAGTCCTCTCGTGAGGTTGTTGGTGGAAGGGGAAGTCTCGTGACCACTCCCATGGTCTTCTCCCTCAAAATTTGGGTGGAACCGAGCCAAATCGTACTGTCACCTTCAAGGTGCTCAAAGCTACGGCTAACGCCAGGCGTACAATATAGCCCGATGCCATGATGAATTTCGTGGGCCTCGATCTGATTACGTCAGACTGGTGGCAATAGTAATAACAGAAATATATTATTTTTTTCTGAAACTTGCAATGATACCTTGAATAAATGACTTCAAACAAAAGAGTACATATCAGATTTCCTCGTAAAAAAGAGGGTGCACGTTATATGGGGAATATACCTAAAAATTAAAAATTGCAGCTTGAAAGTACACGTGTACGATATACACTAGATTTTATGGTAGTAAATTTATTTAAATCAAGTTTTTTCTACAAATCCAACCAAAAGTTAGCAATTTTAAACAAAACAAAAAATTTTAAAAAGAAAATCGTTTAAAAAAAACTGCCAGCTTTACATTTTCTTTAAACTTTTAACATCGATTCCTCTCTATACTGATGCCAACCTAAATTTCACAACTGTTGAAAAAAAATTTTTTTAATAAAATAATCTTTTGCGTAGAAAAATAAATGAAACAACTTAAATCATCGTATTGTTTCTTTTTTAACACGCAGTGACAATAATATATCGAGCGCAAATATCAAGAAAATGTTTCTTGAAAGTAATTTTTTTTCTACATTTGAAAAGAATTTAAAAAATAATAGTAAAGATAAAAATCGTCTGATTGTTTTTTTTAATAATCTTATTAGATGTTGCCAATTCAAATTCAAATATTGTCTTTTTTCCGTCGCTCAAATAAATACAAATCCTTAATAACAACCACCATTCATACAGTTCTCTTTTATTCGTGGCAACAATAGAGCGCTTCCGGTAGAAGTTGTAGTAAATCAAAACAATGCTCCAAATAATGAAACGACGTGAGAAGAAAATCAACGTTTATTTTCCACCGAGTTGCAATTATGAGTAAACAATCTCTACAACGTTCTAAAAGGAAAAGAACGCCGCAGTCATTTTGAGATGTTCGATAATAAAGGTATGTAGGTTGACGATTAAAAAAAAAAAGAAGGGGGGTTTTTTAGAAGAGGAAGGGATTCAGATCCGGGTCACATGTTCCATGGGACATCGTGAAGGAACCTGTAACCAACGTTTCGCGTGACCGATTGTCGTCTGCGGAATATTTCCAACAGAGCAGAGCAGAACACGTGAACTCATGCCACAATAGTTCCCACAGAGGCGTTTTAACTGTGATTGTAACGGGGGATCGCCTTCTTGGAATGATAATAGCGTGATTGTGTGGTTGTATAGTTTGTTCCGCTGTCCTATATCGTTATAGCGCATGCGTGAGGAAAAATCTCGAAGAAGAGCATGTATATTAGATAAATATTTTTTTAATAAGAATAATGTTGTATTTAACATAAATATTTAAATAAATGTACTTCCGATTGTTTCTCCTTAAAAGGTCAAAGTTTCGAGTAGTGAAAAAATAGAAGGAGGGGGGGGGAGAAGAGAGAGAAAATGGTTATTTATCTAAAAATTTAGTTCAAAATCTAAAATGCTAATAATCATGATTAAGAGATAAACATAATAGCGTATAAATAAAATGTACTTAAATTAGATTTTTTCTTTCACATTAAAAGATAATTATTCAAAATTTTTATAGTTATTAAATCTTTACAGTAGACACCTACTGGAAATTACATTGAACTAATACTAACATTTTTAGAGTCTAATTTTTCTTTGCTGGTATATTAACACAAAAAATTAAAACTTTAAAAAAAATCCAGAATTTTAATTGCAAACCGAAATTATTTTTTTTAAAAATTATTTGTACCTTGAGGTAAAAAAAAAATAATGTATTTTAAAAAAAAATTTTAAAAAATTAATTTAAAAAAAAGACTGGAAATAAAAAACAAACGTGTCGTTTCAATCCATTCAATAGAAGTTTGCTTCACTGTCTACTAACGTGCATTGTAAGGAAAACGCTTTTACAGAAAAAGCTTGGGCATGCTAACTGGATGAGTTACTGGGTAAAAATGACAGCTGATTTTAATCGATAAACACAGCTTGATTTTAAAAAAAAATCCTAAACGAAACATTTTAAAGTCGGTAAATTTTGTAAAAGACACATTTTTTATAGATTTAAATCTTTATTTTTAAAATAAAAAAAATTCAGAAATTTAATTTAAATAAAAACATTTGAAACTTAAAGAAGGTATTTTCTTTTATAAATAGCATATTGAAAGCATACATTAAATATTTTATTTTGTTTAGGGATTTTTTTTATATATAATTTTAAAGAGAATAAACAAAGGAAAGGGATAAAGAGATTCGAAATGGAAAATCTATTTATTATTCCAAACTTTAGAAAAAATAAAATTTTAAATTTTATTCCATTTACTTTAAAATCGTAGTCAAGAAAAGAAAGACGAAATAATCAGTTTTTTCTTCCTTTCACTTTGCTTCACGAAATGTTTAAAATATGATCTGTTGACTTGATAAATTAACTTTACGACCAAATTACGTAATTCTTCGTTGCCGTTTCTTCACAGAAGATTGTTCGGAAACGTGTTTCAAAACCATTACCTTAGTTAAAAATTATAATTCTGCGAACGTGGAAAGTGTTTGTTTTAAAAACGTACAAGAAAAGAAGAGAAAAACGAAGAAGTTATGCGTTTTAAGGTGTGTTTTTTATAACTCAAGTGCAGACAGGTTTTCTTCGAATTTTTTTTCTCCCTGTATGAAGTGAAGTGAATTAGTTTCTTTGTGGTGTTCTCTCCTTCAAAGAATCAGAAGAAGAAAACCTTGAAAAAGTTTTGATATTTTTGCGAAATTGCGCGTGACTTTTTGTGCGTTTCTCTTTCTCTACCAGGAAAAATCAAATAAATTTTACTCTTTTCGAGAGGTAAAGATGCCCGATTAACGGTTAAATTTAATAAACAAATATATAAATTCAAAAAGTGATGATGGTGGTTATTGCTTTGTTGACAGTTCGTAACATGAGCGATGTGACGTTTTAGATTTTTTTTAAAAGAATTATTGTCAAAATTAGTGATTGAAAAAATTGATTTCAACAATGATGGTTTTTGTTCCAATGAAATATTTAGCTATTTCAGTATTTTTTTAATACATTTAATTTAAAACCAGTATAAATAGTATGTGATTGGAAATTCCATCGTAAATATTGCTACAGTCACATTATTAACAGTAATAGTTTTTATAAAAACAATTTAATAAATGATTCGAAAGACATTTATTTAAAAAAAATTTCACGCCTGAATTGAAATTTGAGAAACAAATTGTTTCATGAAAATAGCCGAAATTTTCGTTTTATAACAACTAGTCTACAATATACTCTTCAAAAACAAATTTTACTGAGCATTTTGTTAATACTTTGGCAAATTATTTTCAAAACACTAACTTTTTTTATGAGATCGCCTTAGACTGTTTATCCGTTAAACATATCCCAGTTCCTTCCCACTTCCACTTTTTTTTTTACTCAAATATACATAAAAAAAATTAACCACTCCAAACTAAAGAAAAATTCGAATGAATTTAAGCAGTATAATTCAATTCCTTTAAAAAAAAAATGATTTTCCATACATATAAACAAAACAGTTCCTGCAAATTCAAAGTTAATTAAAAACCAGAATACATACAAGAAAATGTGTTAAAATTAATTATTCCATTCATCATAAGGACCGACCAATGAACATAACACAATTATAATTTTCAATTCCAACAATGAGCGCCAACTAAAGAAAATAATCGCCAAAACAATAAGATAATATTCCATAAGCAAACTCCAAACTGAGCATTTAAAGAGAAAGAAAGATCAACAATTTTTTTATTATTATTAACGAACAAATGATTTTTACGAGTGGAAAGAAACATTTATTGTTGAGTGTGGGGCAGAAGAGAGTTCGAACGACGTTTCCAATCGGCCTTGCCCGGTGCAAGGTGGGGGGAGGGTTGGCGGCAATGAGATCATTTCCCTGTCACGCTTGGCACGCTTGTTCCCGCCAAGGCCGCGGCCAAACCGTTATTTCGCTCCCCTCCTCCTCCTACGAGAGAAGGTTTTTGTTGTGTTTTCGCTCACCTTTTAACGTCAGACGATATTTTGCATGCGTTCGAAAAGGAACTTCCTTACTGAAAAGAAGTTGGGTTGGTGGGTACTGTGGGGGTGGGGGTAGAGATGAAATGGATATGCTAATCTGAAAGAAAGAAAAAAGTATAGGCTGTTTTCATACGGTGTTGTGGATTTAGAAAGGTGATTTTACTGATGATAACACTGAGGAAGTGATAATTATATCCTTCAGAAATAATTTTTGATATTCGAAGAAGTGTTTCTTTTTTGTAATGATTTTGAGAAAAAAAGAAACATTCATGAAAATATTTTTCATGGATTATTCAGTTAATTGGTTTAATATGCGTATAATTTCAACCGACAGTTGAAATGCGATTTTTGACAACAAAACTATTCATATTTATTTATAGAATCCCCTTTTTCTATCTCAGATAATGATTCACAATCCTATCGTATCAAAGAGAGAACGAAAAAAAAAAACTCTCCTCAATAAATATCACATTGATTCTACGCAGTGGCGTAACATACAACCCCACATCGTGGGGGGGGGGGCAAAGCTTGACTACCGCCAAGTACCTACCTTTTGTGAATCCAACTTGGGGGCCCAAAACTTGACTTTGCAGGTGGGAGGGGCAAATGTTCTGCGTTACGCCACTGATTCTACGCAATAGACTGCTAGCGAAAAACCACTTCACTTTGAACTACGAGATTGAACTATTTCTGAGGGAGCCCCGTATCGAAACTTTTTGGGGGTCCTCTTTTGACCCCAAAGAGCATTATATGATATGATGCTGACACATTTTGGGGCTTAGGGGCCCCGTATACGGCTGATAAGGCGGTAGCTACGGCCCTTATCAAGCAAGAATTATACCACATTTGCATCAATTGTATTCAAACTGTTTTCCACGAAACCCTGGAGTTTACCAAGTCAAAATAAAAATTTTAAAAGAAAATTATAAATATGTCTCTAAAAACAGACTTTCATTTTCTCAACGGAGTTGAAACTCCTGGAGCTCAAATTAACGTTATTAATGAGTTAATTGCATTAATATTATGTTAAAAAAATTTAAAAACAAATACATTACTTTTTAACCGTCTTTACATTAAGCAACGATAACATCTTGATTTTTTTAAGATGTGCTCGTCTAAAGAAGGAAAAGTGAGTGTTAAACGAAAACAATTTTTGGTACCAAAGGTTCCGTGAGTCAGTGGCGTAACGTATACCCCCGCATCGTGGGGGGGGGGGACCCAAATGTTCTTCGTTACACCACTACCGTGAGTCGATAAAATGTGAAGATCACTGTCATACACCATATTTTTAAACTACACGCATGAGGATTTAGAAACTTAGCAGACTTTAACTAACACTTTTTGCTGCCTTGGAAGAAAACCTTTGATTTTAAAAGTCTTGAACCCACGAACTGTCAGTCATCAACTACAATCAGACATGATGTGGAAATTTGCCCCTCCCCCTCCCCTCCCCTCTTTTAGTGTACGCCACTGAAATATCAGAGAGAAAAGTAAAATGCACAATTGGTAATTGACCTCAAACCTTAACGATACCAGAGAGAGCTACTGCATTCAAATCTGTTATCTTTGATTGCTCAGAGAGAAAGTCTGAGGGTAAGAGAAAAAAGTACAAGATGCAATTCCTTTCAGTTCTTACCTATTTTGAACAAAAACTTCGGGAAATGAACGTGATTTCCAGGGGAATTGATACAAATAGGAAATAAGTATACAGAGCGACAATGAAATTCGAGATTATGAACTGTTACAAGATAGGAAAGACGGAAGTTCAAAAAAAAAAAAAAAGAATAACTGAATGTCACAGAGGGAAAATTTCTACAAATCTAACTTCTATATGGACTCCAGCATTTAAATAACTTGTCCAGACTTAGGACTGAACAGTAGGGTTAAACACGTTTTAAGGCGCTAACCTATCCCTTTTCACTCAATATAACAGAACCGAAACATAAGAATCGCTTAGTAAAATTCCAGAAGAGAGAAACAAAAACATAAACAAAACAAAATTTCTAATAGGTGAAATTTAATTTTTTTTTCAAAGTGACGATTTAAGCAGACATAAGAAACAAACCAGTCCCTGTGTAAGTAAATAACTTTTGAAAGTAATAACAAGCGAGATGGGAGAATAAAAAATACATTTAATTGAAGTCAGCATAAGTATCTATTTATGTTAGTGTTCTTTGATGAATATTTCTGATCTTAATGATCTGAATATATTATATAATGTACTTGACTGGGAAGTTCGTAGACTGAAATGCCATTTCGTACGCATTCATCACCGAGGCATAAAATTAAAAAATTAGAATGTCACGTTTAGAACACCGTAAAAATCGATCCAATTAATTACTGATTAAAACTATCCAATCAATCAATCAATACTTCTAATCAACGACTATAAATAAAGAAATAACCAGAATGTGCAATGGAGTGTTGGTTTTTGTTACTAAAAACAAATTATATTTTTATTTTAAACTATTTATACAAAATCGATGCGCCTCACGGATTTACAATTCCAATTATAATATTATTATTTTTTTCAACACAAACATTCGATATCTAGGAACGTTTGAATCGAAAAATCGACCCACATAAACACGCAAAATGGAGACACACACTAAACAAAGATAAACGTCCAATTTCTCCTGCACACACATCAAGTTCAATCGGAAGCTTTATGTAATCGATTACAAATCCCCAAATCGATTGCGTATCAACATGGATGATATCACGTCAGAAACTCATTGGAATATTAAAGAATAGTTTGCATTCAGTTGATCTTCATCTTCAAAAACTAACCATTGTAACGTTTACAACAACTAGTGCATGAAATTCAGGAAGTGAAGATAAAAAAAACACGTCATTTTTTTTCATTGATAAGCTTTATTAGATACCAGCCGGCTGTATTATGACTCAAAATGGCACAAAAAACTGTTGTTAAGTTTTGTAAATTAAGTCATGTAGTTTACCGTTTTAACTTAAATATATATTTATTTTTAATTTTATTTAATGGAACACAAATAATTACTGGTAGTGGAAGAACAAGCTCAATACGTAGCATGTTTGTCTTACGCATAGATTTAACGTCAAGATTTTTCAATGGAATAAAATGGACAACGAAAATATATATACTAATAAATATTGCTTATTCTTGGCAAATATGAAAAAAATTGGCGTAATTTCCTCACTAAGTATGCCAAAACGGAAGCCAAGCTAACTTGAAATGATTTACGGGTAACACGACAAAAATGGCAACTTCATAGTGGTTTCGAAAACCTTTTGTTTTATTCTATTTTTAATTAATTTTTTTAAATTATGGAAATAAATATAATTTTTAAAAAATTCAAATTTGCCTCCAAAAAAGTTTCCATTTTTTTTAATTCCAATTTTTTTTAAAACTTATAAAGAGTTTTAAGATATAAAAAATAAATTTTTAAATTTAAATACCAGACTTTTTTCATAATACAAATGTAAAGATACAGAAAGTTATTTCAATCATTCCATGCATATATATATTTCTTAACCTCCACGGAAACAAGTTTTACGATATTTTTCACAGCTTTAAAATATTTCTACAATCATTGTCTTAAGTTTCAGCCCCGGGTATAACAGCGAATGAATTTTAAGCCTTTTTGTATGCTAGTCGATCACGTCATTTTCTTCAACCACTTAAAACCAATTTTTTCCCCGCATGTAGCCAATAATAATCGATCTTTATTAATGAGAGCGCTGACATCGCATAAAAAGCACAATTTTACTCTAATGTTCTAACTGTAGAGCAGCGATTGAGTAAGCTTCAAATAGATAATAATTTGACATGCTATTTTTCAGCGAATCTCGAAATGAAAATAACAAAACAAAAGCTTTTTTAAGTTATTATTTATCGAGAGGATTTAAAAATTCTGTCTGTTGCATCATATTTATGCTTGGTGTTCTTTGTAATCCTGCATTTGTAAGGTATAAAAAACATATTTGAAGAGTTGTACAATTCAGTGACGTAAAATTTAAATGATTCGAAATTTTAAGTCACTTTTACAGCTGTTTGAAAGTTTAACTTTATCTATTTCCTCATTTGTTATTGTACTTTCTAGATAAGATATTCTTTCAAGATACGAATTTTAGTTTTTTGGTCTGAGTGAATTTTCATTTCGTAATAAAAAATTTAAAAGCAAAGAAACAACATTTTATGAAATAGTCTTTAAGTTATTTTAATGATATCCAAAAGTACAGTGATTTGTAAAAATATTTCCCCTTAAGTTTAAGAAATTTAATTAAAATTCATTACTGTAATTAAATTTTTTTTTCATAATGAAAATAATGAGTCGTTTAAAATGTGCAATAAATAGTCCATCGATTCCACATTTTTACAAAAATTATTGTTCGATTTTTATATTCTTAATTATTTAATACCTAGATTTGAGTGATTTATTCACAGATTTCGAACTTTACGAAATTTAATAATATTCGTTCCGTAAGTTCGCGTATTTAAAAACATCATAATTAATAAATATTATAAATGGTGTATTTAATTGAAAAAATATCAATTGCAGCATTTGGATTGATATTTTTATAAACAAATTCGAAATCTTTGATCTTGTTAATGTTTAATGCAAATTTCAAATACAAAAAAAAAAAAAAATTATATTGGATAGAGGAAAGATCAGTTATTTAAAAATAGGCTTAAGTATGTTAATTTCCTTCCAATAATAAAGCAGTTTTATTATTCTTAAAAAAAAAACTTAAATCATATAAGAGAGAAAAACAGATTCTATATAACGCCATTTTTCCTCTTTTTTTCTTTCTTTTTTTTAAATTTTCATATCAAATTATATACATGGTAATAATGTGTTAGAATCAACACAGGAATACAAAAAAGAAAAAAAGAACTACATCAAACATTGTTTAGGTTTTGTGACCTTCATTCTCAAAACACATCTCATCAGGAAATGCACTGAACAGTGCAAGAAAAAATACTTAACCAAAAAATCAAGACGGAAAATAAAATATTAAAAAAAAAATCTCTCAAGAATTTCTTCGAATTCATTCGCAGATTCTTAATTTCATTTCAGACGATCGACACTCACGATATCGCCTATTGCCACCGCCGGAAAACAAAAACACAATAAAAAAAATCACGCTACCTTCACGAACAAATCCAGAAGGATAAAACGGAACATACACCTCTCCAACTGACTCATCCATTCTAACAGCAAAACAACCTAACCAGTCCGACTTCGGAAAGGAAAAAAAAGAACAAAAATGTTGAAAAAGAAAATGTCACTGAGTTGGCGCAGCGCGGCGCCAAATCTGGCTAACCTCCGAACCCTATTCCGCCATTGCTATTCCGAATGCGTTAACTACTTGCTTATGCCCAACAACAAAAAAAAGCCTACGGCGAGAGAAATTATAGAAGCACGTGTGAAGGTCTTAGCTCCAAACGGACGGCTTCTTTAGCAAGTTGATTGTATATGGCAGCATCTATATCAATGGTTGACAATGTCTACCGTTCGACAATGGAGGACATTTTCTCGATTGCTTTATGCTCGAAAATGGCGGGAAAAAAGAAATCGTTCTTTTTTTTTTCCACATGCTGAGTTGAACATGAGTTTCTGGATGAATGCCAGATCGGGAATATATATCTTGCGTTTTTTAAAAAACATTTGGATTAACCATGACGAAAGATTATTTTTGTGTTTGTCGAAAATAACAAAAAAATTTTATTTCGATTTCGATGTAACAAAATGAAAGTGGTATTTTTTTAAAAAACGTTTTGACGTGTCTGTTAAATTTTAAGTCTCTTAAAATGAAAATATAATATCTCGTTTAATGACATATATTCTCGTATAAAGTAAGTAAAGATATGTTTTAAAACATATTTTTGTTCTCTTCACAGTCGAATATAATGCGAAATAGTACATTAAATTCATATTTCAGAATTTTGAACTGATTATAACAAAAATCAAACACGATAAGTTTATTTATTCGTAAATAAAAATGTAAAAAAAGCATCCCCCCCCCCCATCTTGTCACATCCTAAGTTGAACAGGAACTTTTGGAAGAATGCCAGACAGCAAAATAATTTTTCCTCATTTTATTTTTATTTTTTGAATGCATCTTAGATTCGACAGAATGAAAATTTATTTCACTCAAATTTTAATTTTGCTTCACTGACATCCCCCCCCCCCATTCGAAATAACGGTGGCTCAATAAAAGCACAGAATGGGGGAAATTTTAAATCAAATAATGGCATTATCAAAAGTCGAGATTTTGGCCTCTTCATTCGTCATCACCTTAAGAATCACAACTGAATTTTTCTGAATGTAATTAAAAACAAAAGATTAAATTACTTTTTGTCAAGTTACAACTTTTGGTGTTTGCGCATTATCACAACTGTATTGGCGACATTATATGAAAGGAAGCACATGGTTGCCAATTCAGTGCCTACGACACATGCGAAATCAGGGTTGCCAGCTTGGCGAGTTATCTTGAAAGTTGGCATTGTTGCGATAGTACATAAGTACCCAACTTTATGAGATAATTAAAAATAAAACAATGTAGGAGGCATTTCAAAGACTTTTTCATTTCAGTGATTCATCATTGAAATAAATTTAACTGCTTTAGTTAATTCATTTTAGTTATTTTAAGGTGCTCAAACTAACTCCAATTATAGTTTGACAGACAAAATTAAATTTTGAAATATATTCAGTATGTTTTGGAAAAACCAAAATGAAGAAACACGTTAAATTCTCTTTCATCACTGTGTTTGTCATGTTATTTTAAATGAAATATGGTCAATGTTCGTGGTGGCAACAGTTCAGAAAAGCAGTCAATTCATACTTCCTAAAACCGTTAAGTATCTTGTATTCTATATAAATTCCAAGGATCAAATAATTTTAAATTAAAATATCTTGCTAAAGTTACTTCTGATAAAATTGATACCACTTTTCTAATTTAAGCACTTAATAAATCAATTTTAATTTCAGAGCTTTTTCTTCGATATTTATTTCATAACACACATATATTTTTTCTTATTTCATAGTAAAAAAGTGAATAATGCAATTTAATCTTTTTATATATATAAAATATTAATACGATTCCGAATTTGTGACAGAACCTTGGAAACAATCGCAATACCGATAATAATTGTATCAAAAAGAAGAAGAAAAAACAGAATCTTAACGAAAAATACGATTTAAAAAGAAATGCCTCCTTCAAAATGTTTTTCTGTGGTTACCATGGGAATGTGGGGAAAAGTTATCAGGGCAAAAAATATGAGTTATGTTTCTTACCTTCCGTGTTCGGCATTTTTTTTTTTCCGACAGTACTCTGACGAGATGAAAATAAAAAGTGAAAACAGACATCAAACCATTATTTTGGATTGTCGAAGTCAGAGGAAATGGGGGAGGGGGTTCAGCTGATGTGTGTGCTTAAGAATTTTAGTTTTACTGCAAAACAATTTTCTCACACTTTTTTTTCATAAAAATTCTTTTTTAGCTTTTGTTACCGCCAGAAGATGGAATTGGATAGAAAGAGTAAAACATCCTAATCATGATTTTTCCCTCAATCAAGGGCTTTTGTTTCATTTACGAAATTTGTTAACAACAAATTATCTCTCCAAAATGTAATGGATTGCACACATCTCTGTTACTCTTTCACGAATATTGTAACAAACCAAATACAATAGCGTATAAATATAAAGTATCTGAGAAATCATTTAAATAAATTCATGGAAAAAATGTAAGGTATTATACCGTCGACCAAATTTCACCAAACCAAAAGGTATTGGCATTGCAAAAGACATCGCCAAATGCTGTCATCTATGTTTCAACACGCGTGAAGACGGTTTTTCCCTATTGGCTGTATATTGGGTCATTTGGCGATGTCTTTTGATTTGACGAAATTGTTTGATGGTTTTATACGTCAGCACCCCAACGTGACTAATTATTAATTTTCCCAAAACACCTCATTCGGGTACTTACGTATTATCGGAACCAATTGGCGACATTATATGAAACGTAGCACATGGTTGCAAATTCAGGGCATACGACACATAAGAAATCCGGGTTGCCAACTTGACGAGTTATTAATAGAGTTGGCGATTTTTGCGATATTACGTAACTCCCCTCATTTGTTTGATATTGAATAAAAGTCGATTGATTTGCTCGACAGATACTGGGATAAAACCCATAACTTTTTTTTATGGCCAAACATATATCAAACCTGCTAATTTCAGTGTTATAGCCCATAAATACGTAATTTGATAAGCAACAAAACATGTAATCAAAACATCTTTACAGAATCTCATGACAGTAAAAATTGTATTTCAAAACTAATTGACGACGAAATTAGAATTCAAAAGCCATTATGAAGATGCATGATTCTTTGGTGCTCACGTATTATTCCGTCGACAGATTTCGACAAACCAAAAGGTGACGCCGAATGCTGCGATTTGCAACCAATTGTGGAAACCGTTTCCAAGCATGTTTAAACATAATAATAGCGATGACAGTATTTGGTGGATGTTTTTTTATTTGGCGATGTTTTTGGTCGATATGAAATGCGTGTCCTGTATAATCTTCAGTATTTAATATTTTCAGTCAAACTTTCGGTACTCTCGTATTACCGCAAACTATTGGCGACATTATATGAAACGAAGCACATGGATGCCAATCAAGCACGTACGACAGATAGAAATCCGGGTTGCCAACTTGACAAGTTACTAATAGAGTTGGCGATTGTTGCGATAATACGTAAGTACCAAACTTTATTGCAGCCAAAATAACTAATAAAATAAAACGCGTGCTCGGAATCTTGGTGCCCTCTTTTTTAATAATCAACGAGTAAAAAATGTCAAACATGGAAACACTATCACATGTGTTCGGAAGAATTTTATACATATTTTACAAAATCAGGCTTTTTCTCCACATTTTTGAAACCAATTAGTCGCGAAGGTTTCGATTCTAATATATCCTTTATAAGATTTTCGACTTCTTTTGAAGCCCGTTGGTAATCCAGAAAATGATCCAGTACGACTTGATCGGAAGGTAAACTATTCACCAAATCGATCGCCATCTTCGTCAATAATTCTCTATTTTTGAAAACAAGTACCAATCGAGGGATCAGCAAACACTCAGAAGCCGGCGTCGCCAGAACTCGATTGGCACCAAAGTCTTCTCCGACGCCGAAATAAAATCCTTGCTTTACAGTCTCGAACTGAACAACCTTCTTGAAAACCTTTTGGCCCGAGATGCCGCCATCTTTGGCAGATTTGAGTTGTCTTGGTCCAGTTTCTGGCACGAAATAAGCAACTTCGCGAGCAAGCTTGCATTCTCCAGAAGCGACGAAATAGGACCACTTCGATTTATCCTTGCTGTTACCGTTATAAATTTCGATTTCTTCCAAGTAACTCCGGAGTTCCGCAAACACCTCTAGCACATTTAGCTCTTCCTCGGACCAATTAAATTTGACAAATGGTTCAGTTCTTCGAAGATATAATTTCAAACGTTGATTATTGTCTTCGAAAGATTTGCGAACCAAAACGAAGTCTTCTGCCTTTATCATAAGCAGTTCTGAATATCCAACAGCATATGCATCAACAGAAGATGGTCGTTTCCGCAGAAGATCAATTTCCCCAAAGTGTTCTCCCTGTCCGAGAATTTTTTCAGGCCAACGCCCCATATTGCCAGATTCCGAAGTCGAATCGATTCTGTATCGAAGAGATATGACACCCGAAACAATCAAGTACATCGCCTGCGGAATCTTACCTTGTCGAAATAGAAATTCATTGGCTTGACAAACAACAAAATGCATCCTTTCAGCAAGTTGGAGTTTGGAATCTTTGGATAATGTCTGGAAAAATTCCATGTATTCCAGTTGGGTGATCAACTTCAAAATGGAATCGTTATCCCTCTCTGCTGGCGGCAAAGTCAATAAATGTTTAGATTCGGGCATTAGCATACCACGAAGTTGTAAGGAAACATCAGAAAAAAGTTCTCTGTTTATTTTAAGTACTGACTCTGAAGGCATGGCCTTGGAGGACGTTTCATTTAACTTTAATTCGTCTTCCGTTTTATTTAATTTTTCGTTCATTTCTCTTAACAAAATTAAAAGTATGTATTCGAAATTATTTAATTAGGCTTTTATTATAAACCTACTTCGGATTTCTTTTTTTATTAAAAAGAAAATATTACATAATTTCTATCTGTACGAATAATTAAGACGAAGTCCATGAATTTTCAAACTCTCTCATTTGTAGTTTCTATTTTCCAAAAAAAGAAATAAAAATCCAAAGAAAGGCAGCAAAAATAAAGAGTTGAGAAAATACAGCACTTCCTGAACTTGACTAATTAAGGTTTTCACGAGGAAAAAAAATGTCAAGAAAATAAAAGAAACAGTAGGATCGTTAAGCCATTTTTTTTACGGGAGTTATTTTTTTGAAACTGAGATTAGTAAGAGCAGATGTTTAGGTCGAATCAACTTCAAGCCGACAATGCGATATTATATAATGAAGTTGGCATCATAGAAGTTTCCGGGTCTGGAAACTTTTATTGTTTAAATGTTTACTTTGTGTAAAAAAATAACTTTTGAGGTTTCTGTCTACCGGCCATTTTGGATTCGTAATCGTAATGTTAATCCTATGGAAATTTCATTTTCCTCCTGACTACTAGATTTGTACAGCGATTTGGAAAAAAATTTGATAACAGTGAAATCGAGCCAAATAGATCTTTGTCAGCGTTTCTCTAACGTTTTTGCATTGTAATGTTCTTGCCCTAACTTAGCCAAATTTTACTATTTGGCGGAAAAATTCGAAGCATACCAATATCCAATTACTGCCATCGATTTGAACGCTATAAAATGGATTCGAAAGTGCAAAAGAAAATTTATAATTCTTTGAAAGTTTATTTTTTTTTTTTTGCGATTTTTGAAGATACTTTTATGTCTGTTCGGTACCTACGCATTATACCGTCAACCAGTTTCGCCAAATCAAAAGATGTCGCCAACTGCTGTCATCGTATGCACGACAAGATGTGTTTGTACATGCTTCCAGCGTCGGTTTATCCATTGGGCGCTTGGGGAGAGCGCCCAGGGCCCGGAGTAGTTCAGAAAGGCCCGGATAAGCTGGACTTAACCAGAGATTTTCTGGTTATAAATTTCGCCAAGTGCCAAGGAGGCCCCGTACATCTTCTGCGCCCAGGGCTCGAAATGAGCATGCATGCTTCAGAACAATTTTCCATTATTGGCTGCATATTACGGCAGTCTTTTTGCTTGACAAATTGGTAGACGGTATAATACATACCGAAAATTAAGTGCTGTATTTAAAAAAAACACGAACTTTTGAAATAAGCAAAATATCTATCAAAAACTATGTTATTCAGTCGCAACAAATGAATCTTCTATTTTGTGCAGACTCTCCATAAATTTGCATAAATACAAAACTAAATGCAGTCTTGAAGTTCGGCTTTGTTTGCTTGGACGTTTTGCTAAAACCCATAGCATTTTCGGAAGCTTACGTTTTAGATATCAATCTTCTGAAATATTCCACACGTTCTCTTCCGTAGAAAAACATTCAAAATTTACAAAAGTGAGAGAAGAAAAATATCACAAATTATAAACAATGTTATTATTTTCGGGCATGCGCGATCAAGAATATTGCGTTTGAACATGCTTGAGAACGGTTTTTCTCTTTTGGCTGTATATCGCGTCAATTGGATACATTTTTTGATTCGACGAAATTGGTCGACGATATAACGCTAAGTAGCGCTTATTTTAACGATTTACTTGCAGACTTTTAGACATTTAAGAAACTATCTCGTAGATTTTATGAGAGAATTAGAAGTAGGTAAAAGTTTTCTTTCCCTGAATTTAAGTAGAAAATAATTCAATTCAAGAATAAATCCTTACGTAAAAAAATTAAGCGTAGTTTTGTCTTGAATCATATTTATTTTAACAATATTATACTTTTAAGAAATGACAAATAACTTGAAAATAATTAAAAACTGCAGGCAGGAAATGTTAATGCTTTTATAAAATTCTAAAAGAGAATTTTAAAACCAGAACATATAATTGTTTATACTACGAGAGTAATTTAATAATTTTTTTTTACTCTTCCAAATTAATTTAAATATAATTAAAACGATTTTAATCACATATGTAACAATGCTATGAAGAAATTTTACATTAAAAATAATTGAAAACTTCAAATTTTATAATCATTTTAGTTTTATTAGTGAGCTACGAAATCTGAAGGGTGTAATCAGACTATGAAAAAAAAAATGATTGGCCCGTTAAAATAAAAATATTCTATTCACAGAAAAATATGAATTTCCCAATAAAATACGCACAACAAAATGTCAAATTCGCCAATAATATAATTAAAGAGTAAAAATTGCAGCCCTGCTGTTTACTATTCTTAATTCTTGCCAAATAGACTACAATTTAAAACTTTTTTCCCTTTTCAAAGTAAAAAGAAACAACAAAGGGAGAAAAAAACTCTTTGACGTTTTGTCACAAACACTAAATTCCTAACCCAAAGTACAGAATTCCGAAACCTCAAAATTCCCCAAAACTAAAAATAAACAAGAAATTCGAAGAAAGACCGAAAATAAAAGAAAAATTTTGGGCGGAAAGGGATAGAAGTAGGCGAGAGCGCCAAAAGACAAAGGCGGAAGACAGCTGAGCTCAGTCACAAACAGAAGCCGTAACTATGGCAACGACACCACTAGCACTGTTTAAAAGAAGTCTGGAGACTAAAACAGAAGGAAAAGAAAAGGAAAGAAAATAAAAAAGAAAACTGTGTTTGATTATCATTTTTTTTTATTATTTTTTATTATTATCATTGTGATTACTTTCTTCATTTTAACCACTCCTTTCGTTTAGAATGTAATTACAGTTTAACTGTAACCGCTATATGGCCTTAAGCGGAAGAATTTGTGCATGAATGGGAAAAGGTGTTTTTGGTTTTGATTTTGTTTACGTTTCAGAATGTG
Source organism: Trichonephila clavata (assembly GCA_019973975.1). Lineage (NCBI taxonomy): Eukaryota > Metazoa > Arthropoda > Arachnida > Araneae > Nephilidae > Trichonephila > Trichonephila clavata. Next base: position 35,725 of record BMAO01011092.1, on the reverse strand, counting down.
AAAAGGAATTTTTTTTAAGGGAATAAATAGGAACTGTTACTTAATTTCCGTTGAATGATTGTGGGTGGATTACGTCATGTAAACAAAAAATTGCATTTTTTTTTTCATTCTTGTCATTTTGAGAGAAAAGTTTAAAAAAGGCTACGATTTTTTAAAAAAATGTGTTCGATTTAAAAGCTGCAGTTTTGGAGGAGAGATTGGCGTTTGAATGTTTACATGAAGTTTTTAAAATTTATTAACTTTGTTTATTTTATAAAGTTATTACTAGTTTCTATAACTAATATTTTGAGTCACAAAAAAATGCATAACCATTTTTGGTTTTTAATAAAATTCTTGATAAAAAGAATATTAGGCATTCTTTTTTTTCTGTGTGTGAGATAATATAACACAAAAAAAATAATCCTTTTAAAAATCCTTCATCCTTTTTTATTCTTTATACGATTTTATCCATAAGATAAATTGTCTTCTTGCAAAATAAACAAATAAAAATAAAATGCATTGAAATTTTTTTAATTTGTTTATTAATTTCCAATTCTTTAACCATTTTAATAAATTATTTAAATTTATCATAAATAAAAATAAAAAAAACAGAAAAGTTAATTTGTATTTTTATTATATACAGAAGTGAGAATAGGAATATGTGTAAAAGCTACGTTTTTAAACGCTTTGATGTTTTCTTTGTACAACTAAACTATATGCTAACTAAACACACACATTAGAAATTTCCATTTTTAATTACAACTTTCTAACAATATTATGATGTCATACTTCCTAGTGTATATTTATTTTTTGTAGAGAGCAACCACGTACAATGATTGGGGGACATACAATGTTTATTGTATGCATTTTTTTTTTTTTTTTCCTGCCATCATGCGTTACAGAAAATATATACCACAGCTAATTTCCTCTTAGATTGGTTCTTCATTGTCACCTGACGGTCATGACGTCATCGTGATGCCATTAAGAAGTTCAAAAGAATAACAACTCAGAAAATGAACTGAAATGTAATGAAGGTATTCTGAAGGACATAATTCTTTTTCTTTCATGGGCAGAAAATAACGTTTTCGAATTTTTATCCCAAAAATTCCTATCCTCAAAATTTTCAAGGAAGCTTCTCGTTTGGTGATTATCATACATTATATTTTGAAATTGACAAATTAATGTAAAATTTTTCGAGAATTTTTAAATTTACTTTCCCCGATAATACTTAATCCGATTAATCCGTCATCCAATCCAATCAATCGAATTAGTCGAGTAGATCAAAATTAAACTATTTGTAATCGCAAGGTGGCAACAAGAATACAAATAGTTTTTTACATGAAATAGATGGTAAATACAAAATTGTTTTTTTCAAATACTGGAACCAACATTTTATTTAAGGGGGGGGGGGTAAGTCTTTTAAAAATTTTGTATTATATTTAATTTAACAAAAATAAAGTTGATAAATCTATTAAATACTTAATGGAGATGTAAAATTGTTTTAATTAAATTTTAAAATCATTATAAAAATACAATAACTAATAATATAATTTAAATATGTATTATATTTTTTGTATTGCAATCAAAGAGTAAAATACAAAGCAACATTTCATATTTTTTTATTTTTAGTTTCTACAATTTAAAACAATGGTCATATTTATATCGAAATTGCAGCTAAAATTAGGTGTTAAGTTAGGTGTGCAGGTTGGCGATTTCGCCAACTTTTAAAATAGCTCGCCAAAGTATACTTTAAGTATTACCAAACAATTTATATCTCAACGGTTAAAGAAGAAGTGATTACTGAGGAATGGTGGAGAGTGGAGAAGGAGTGGTCAACTAAAATGGTAAAGTCCAAGAAATGGTTAGACAGAATAAAGTTATCATGCGACCAAAAAATCATCAAATTAAGCTACAATTTATCTATTATATTCGAAATTTCAAAGAACAATGCGTTCACGAACTTCAAAAATTTAAAGCGGAAAGTATTGTAACTCTATGTGTCACATAGATACAAAAAGTTCAATTACACCACGGTAACATCAAAAAAAGAACGAAATTCTTACTACCCCCTGTTGGATAAAAATAGCCAAATAATTATACAAAAAATTCGAAGGTTACGGTCTAAAACCTTTTGATGACCTTCCAGTTCATTGATAATTTAAAAGGAATGTTACTCCGGTTGTGGTTTTTCTTTTAATTGATGTCGCGTATAAAAAATGAAGCAATCGTATGCCAATTCTGACGCACGATTAATGAATAATTAGAAACAAAGCTTTTTAATATTTTGCTTGATATGTGATTTGTACAAATTCGGTACTTACATATTATCGTAAATCTATTGGCGACATTAAAAGAAACGAAGCACATGGTTGTCACTTCAACGCGTACGACACATACGAGATCGGAGATGACAACTTGGCGAGTTATCTTGAACATTGGCATTGTTGTGATAGTACGTAAGTATTCAATTTTCATATGACACCGAACCTTCTTAAAATTCAGCAAGTCCATTTCAAAACAGAGCTTTAAAATATTCACAAGAGATATCCTTGGTTTTCTAACACAAAAAATAATGGTTATTTACGTATTATACCGACGACCAAGTTCGCCAAATCAAAAGACGACACCAATTCAAAAAATGTCGCCAAATACTCTATCATAGTTATCATTATGTTGGAACATGAGCAAGAATGCTTTCCACTATTGGCTGCATTTGGCGACGTCTCTTGATTTGACGAAATGTGTCGACGGTATAATACGTAAGCATCATTTAATGGTTACACTATGAAATAATTTAATCTCTGTTAATTCTGAAAAATTAACTCATATAATATAAAAAAATTTCCGATTTTGCCAGAACGTAAATCACACTCGCATATATTTGAAGTAAAACGATTTTTATCAACAGGCTATTTTATTTTTTAAAATCATCTTTTCAAAATTTTAGAGTGTTTTATAGTATCAAAATTATAGTCAGACTAGGGATTTGAAACAAAAACAGTATCAAAATTACAGCATTAAACTGAAAAATTCAAAATGGCGGATAAAAATGAGCAACACTTGAGATAAATAAATTTTTGTGCATTTTAGAACGGAAGTAAAGTGTTAAAAATATCAACAAAATCCTTTTAAAAATATTTTTCATCTATAAATGAACAATCAATATTAAAAAAAATTGAAAAAGTAGACAGATTTGAAAAATTAGTGCAATTATTCATTTTTAATTTATTCTTAAGCTTAAAACTGAAATTAAAAAAAAAATTCTAAGGAAATTTATTACAATTATATATACAACATCATACACACACACAAACACGTATTTATTCTTTCGTGTATTCTTGTATTCTTCCATTTTTATTTTACTCGTTGCCACTCATAAAAATTAAACAATGCAATACATAGAACATAAAATTAAAATATAGACGCTACATCTAAGTAGAAGTTTATCATCGCTGACAAATAAGTACTTTTAAAATCAACGCAGACGATAATTATTTATTCTTAAAAATAATTTTTCTTTGAGTCACGTGACAAATTAAATTTCTCTAGTTTTTCATTCGAAACAGATTTTTTGTGACAGCAAATACTAAAATAAAATTTCTTTAAACGTTATGTTTAATTTTTCTTATAATGATATTTTAATCTACCATCACTGGCATTTCCAGGATTATTAAACAATTATTCATTTTTATCCACAAATAAATACTGATCCAGACATTAACGAAACAGAAATGTCATCAGTTGGTCCTGTGACGTCACTTCCTTTCATTTTGGCCGGAACGAGCGTAAAAAAAAAAGCAGGATATTTTATCACAACTTTTCGTGATCTCAATAATTTATTTTCGGTTTTACTGGCTTCCGCAACACGTTGAAGATGAACCCGCATCTCTAATTTTATTTTATTTATTGCCATTCGCCTGGATTTTTTGTTGTTGTTAAATCTCAAATGTCACATGCACAGCCAGTTGCCATCGTGTACATCCTTTATTCATGTATCTGGACCATTCCTATTGACCCTATTTATGACACTAATGAATACATTCGGTATCATTTCAGCGAGAATGACATCTAATCTTTTTATACTTATTTTTGGGATGGTCAGGGCTGCTATGGCATCGGAAATTTTAGCTTAGTTTTTAATCTTTTTTTCAAATCTTTTAAATCATTTACCATCCACTTATGGGGGGGGGGGAGGTATTATTGTTTATTGACAAGGGATGGAATTCATCAAATTCCACAGTTGTTAACAGTTGTTTATAAAATAGTTATTGAAAACCTTTTTGGGGGACTAATATGTTATAATTTCTTATAATAGAATATCCGTTCTTCGCAAGGGTGATTTGAAAAATTAAACACTACGAATTGTGTGAAGGATAAAGAAGGTTTCAATGAGTAAATTTTACGTGAATTGCAAATTAAACAACAAAAAAAAGCTTTTAGATTTTCAGCTGGACAAAAAACCATAGTTGTTAAATTTTAAGTCTGAAGGTTCAACACCTGACTAAGAGAATATTTTTTTTACTTATAACGTCCCGTAACTCTCTTGTGGATCTATTTTTGAAAACACCTTCCTAAGACAATCTCTGCTCAGCAAATTGTTACAAACTTTGAGTAACGAACGCTTAAAATTGTGTAAATAATTTATATCTGGATGTGTTGGCAACTTGGCGATTAATTGAAAGGTGCAGAAGTTGCTTTGCTGTAGTACCACCTGGTGGGGAGCTGCAACAAAGAGGATAGCACAAAAACCTTCTCTACAGAAAAATACTTATACATGCCAATTTTCATAGTGATCGGTTCAACGATATTGGAGTGAAGCGATTTCTTATGTACAAACATCCATAACATATATATATATATATATATATATATATATATATATACTAGCTGACCCGGCACAAACGTTGTTTTGCCATATAAATTATTTCTAGTGAATATTTTGGTAGTCAAATAAAAAATAACTAACTCATTGTACGTGTGCGGGGATGTGGTATATGACTGAAAGAGGAATGGAGCGCTGTGAACGATGACGACGTATAAAAGTAACAAAACACCAAACATTCATTTTTTTTTTAATTCTTTGCACTTTTATTATTTTAACTAATAAATTTCAAATTACATCTCTATCACAAATTATGACAGTTAAAAAATAACGTTATCAGTCTCTTACTGCAATGGAGTGTACGATATTTTTAGTGAGTGAACAACACCAACACAAACAAACTAGATGGTTTACCCACGCGAGAACATGCCATGTTTCATGGTCCGTGTGAAGAACACGGTGTGTCCAAATTTAAGCCATAAACAGACTTCGTTTGGCCGTGAAACTTATTGATTGTCATTGCAAATGCCAATCTAATTGGAAATTGAATCCGTTTGAATTCAATTGGCACACCTGTGGGAATAATAGGGATTCGTGGTAGTAATACAGCTTCTTCTTGGAACTTGTCATTAAAAATGCTAGCTTCGACAACGTTTTCAATCAATTTTTTCATGACTAATCGTGTGCCATTGCACAGCCGTGGTTGGTTCAAATTACGAAGCAACAGTTTTATTAATTGCGTTTAATAATAAATAAACTAATAAATATTAAGTAAGAACTCATAAATGTCTGAAAATATTCAGAAATGGTTCATACAGGTAACACAATAATTGTTGCTGGCGAGAGCTCGTGACACGTGTTGAAAACTATTGATTTATATGAGATTACTTAATTAACTGAACGTGAGAACTATTTGAGCAAAATGGGAATAAATAATTGTAGCTCTACAAATTGATGATACATTTAGTATACGAAAATACTTAATATGAGAGTTGCACTGAGAAAGTAAAATGATAAGTATAAGCATCACTGCTAAGATTGATGCCCAATCAATAATAATGGCCGAAAACGGTTTAGGCCCTAAACTTGAGTGAGAGAAAGCTTTATTGTCTGAGAAACACAGGAGACCGGCTTCTTTCTCATCCCTACTCTGTGCTGTTTACGGGTGAGAAGTGACACCGGTAGATACCTGGAGGGAATAACTGATCGAGTGGTAACTGATAAATTATCGAACCAAGAGTTGAAAATTATTAAAGTACTAATATCGCTATAAAAAATAGGGGTTGATGGTAGAAAAGTAAAAATTTAGGGTTGTATGTATTTTTTAATGTCAAATCATTAAAAAAATTAAAATAAAAAATTTTATCCAAAAAAGAAAAAAAGAAAAATTTAGGGTGGACCACCATTATCACATAGGGGTATATAAAACAGTTTACGTCCTATTCTCAGACCTAATGAATACACGCACAAAATTTCATAAGAATCAGTCTAGCCGTTTCATTTGTCTCGTATCACTTATTTGAAATAATGCTAACGAAGTAAAAGCGATTAAGTTTTTCGCAAACATTTTAGACATTTTTGTTTTTTAAACCTGCAGTATATGAATTTTTGAATTAAAGATATGTACAAAAAATGGGAGGGAAAACTTTTCACTTGCCAAATTTGGTGATTTTTGATTTGTTATAGACACCTATTTTGATATTGTAACCTATGCAGAATGATTTGGATGGTGGAACAGAGAAAAGTCACACATTTGGCGCGAAACCGATTTTCGACGCCAAGCGAAACAACAGACAGGGGTTTTAAGGTTTTTAATTAATATCTTCTCAACTAATTGCAATATCGGAATGAAAAATAGTTTCCGTCCTATTCTCAGACCTACTGCATTTACGCACAAAATTTCATAAGAATCGATCTAGTCGTTTCGGAGGAGTTTGGTTACAAACACTGTGACAGAAGAATTTTATATATTAGATAAGCTCTCACTATTGATTTAAAAAGAACCAGACGAATTCCTAAAACGGAATATATTTATATTTTACGCTCCCGTAACCACCCCCACGTGTGAGTCTATTTCCACAAAACCCGCCTAACAAAAGAGAGAGGGAGAAACACACTACATCATATTTAAAGTTGCACCTCATATAGCTCAAAAACTGGAATTTTTATTTACGACACCCCCGCAATTCCGTTGGGATTCGATTTCTGCAAAATCCTTTCTTAGCATATATCTACCCAACAAAAGAAACATGCTTGTCAAATTTGAATTTTTGAGGACTAATAGATCAAAAAGGGTAATTTTTTCCAATAAAGCCCCTGACTCCAGTCCTTGGGAATCGATTTCACAGAACACGTACTTAGAAGTATCTGCTCACCAAAACAAAACAAAAACGAAAAAAACATGTTTGCTAAATTTAAAGTTCGTAAGTCTAATGGTTCGGGAGATCTTCTGATGAGGGAGTGAATCTCATGCTATTTATGTTCTGTTAATTATTTCGAAGGAAAAAAAAAATTTCTTTTGTGAAAAATACTATTTTTACGGTTTGAGTTTCGCTGTGGAGTTTATAACTATGATTCTCTAATCTGCATCTCGTTGCAGAAACGTTTATATAACAAAGAAATAATTCTTATTCTTTGCAAAGAATAAAAATTTTATTTAGAAAGAAATTCTTGGAACATTATAAACAGTAGTTAATATGCCTTACAGGAAAACGACTCTAAAGAAACATAAACGATACAAAAAAAAAAAAAAAAATCACGCGGAGAAAATATGGAATTCGAAAGAAACATCCATTAACCGAGAAAGAAAAACCGTTTATATATATATAATCGGGTAAGAAATCCCCTAAGTCGTACGAATCCGGAAAAACGTTAACATGATAATCAAGTGGGGGAAAAAATCAATAGTAAAAATTGCTTCGTTCGGATTTCAAACTCAAAAAAATGGCTCTTAAATGGATAAAACCATTATTTTCAAAGCATTACATGGAACATTTTTTATATACTTTCTTATTATATCTTACATTTAAAATTAAACCTAGCATATTTTTTTTAAAAAAATTATTTTAACTGTATCCAAAAATATTATTTTAATAATAACACTAATTTTACTCAAACCCGCGGTTCTGTTTCTATACAAATAAAAATACCAACACGATATCAAAAATTATCAATAATTCCATTGTTTATTTATCATAGTACTTACACTTTTTTTTTGTTCTTTTTTTGCAATAACTTAATTTATAAACAATATAACTAGGTATTTTGACTTGTATTGAATTATCGAAGATAACCTTTACCTTAAGAAATGAAATGTATTATTATTAGAAAAAATATATAACCTTATATAATTAAAATGAATGGAATTTTAGCTAGATTTTTATGTTTTCATTACTTTTTATAAAATTCGAAAATCAATTTCTTTAAATCATTAAAAATACCGATCATAATGGCACTTTCATTAATGTCATAGTAAAAAATATTTCATTTATAAAATTCTATAATAATTTTAGTAAAAATCAAAGAAAATATTGAACACCAATATATTTTTTATCAAATTTTTATAACTAAATTCATAATGTTAAAAATTTATTAAAAAAATATCATTTTAACTGAGATATGAAACGAAAACAAAGAAGGATTTATGTAAACAATTTACTAGGTGCGATAACCTAACACCTAGCAAAAAGGATTTCTCGGACTAAAAACCTATCACCTCATTTTCAAATTTAACAAAGTTTCATAAAATCTACATAAAAATTTATTTTTCTTCAATGACAAAAAAAAATTCAGAACAGCTTTAAATTAATAACAATAAAAATTACGAGATGTGATTAAAATAGCAATTATTAGCCAAATGTGATTCACAAAGAACGCCAGGTGTACTGTTTCTCAAGGCCACATAAAAATTAGAGAAACAGAGAACACGTGGAAAAGGGCATGGAAGAAAATCCAAAAGCGTGAACGGAATGCGACATTTTCATTTGAAGGGAAAATTTTTTAATTTTTTTTTTTATCTGTATCTCTTTTTGGACAAATATGAAATCCGAAAGTTCCGGAAGTAAAAGCAATTCCGATCTTTTTTCTTTCCTATCTCATTTTAACTTCCGTAGATTCTCCTTCCGGTATTCCTTCCCCTATCTTTTCGGTAAAAACATAAACATAGGTTTTTTTATACATATATATTGTTAGAATGGCAACATAGTCAACTTGCTTAATGCTTGTTGCCACACGGGAAAGGAAAACATCTTGAGATAAGTGTTACGAATTCGTCCGCCATTTCTCAACACGTTTAAATGCGAATAAATAAAAATCTTTTTGGAACTATTTGCCTTATGCAACTTAATGAAATTATTGCACCGTTTACAACACGGTCAAATGAAACAGAAATGATTAATTAACAATGATGTGTTTCGTGAAGCTTTGAAAATATTCTTGATGTAATTATTGTAAATTCCTCGAGTATGCATGATACTTAAAAACATTAAGTCACGAAAAATTATAATAGTTTTTGAAAAAATATAGAAATATCTAAATATTTAATAAGAATATTTTAAATTTCCTTAAAAATCAGTTTTTGCTTTTTCACAACACGCTTTTTAGAAGGGGAAAAACTTTAAAAATTGGCACAATACAAGTCAAATACTCTAGCTGTAATCCGCCCACTTCGCACCTCTTTTTTACGAAGGAAACTACAATGTACGTTAGCAATGCTATAATGTTTTAAAGCCATTTATTCCAGGTATTTCCCCAGGATTTTGAAGAAATAGTATTCTTCTAGAAAAACAACCTTTTTAATTCATAAGTTATGACATTTTTTTTTAAATAAACAGTATTCCGATCGCTAAAGAAGTCTATTTTCTTTATGCACATCTCTTTTTTTTTTATATTTGGAGCTATCATTTTTATACACGGCGCACTCGTAAATTTCGGTTTTATTTTTTGTGTTAAAAGTGCGCGTTATACGCTGGATTTTACGGTAGATTAACCATTTAGGCCCCTGTAGCACCCACCTCGGATTTGATTTCCTCATACCTCTATTTTAGCGGATCTCTACTGAACAAAAGAAACATGCTTGTAGAATTCCAAATCTGTTGATCTAATTGTTCAAAAACGAGAATTTTTTTATCAAAAAAAAATCTCATTGAGAGTCTATTTCTGCAAAACCTTTTCTTACAGGATATCTACTTAGCAAAGTAAGCAAGTTTACCAAAGTTCAAGTCTGTAAGTCCAGCAGTTCAAAAAAGATAATTTTATTAAAAAAATAACAAATAAATAACCCCCGTAACCCCCTTAGGAGTCGGTTTTCACAAAACCCATTCTTAGTGGATTTCTACTCAACGAAAGGAACATGCTTGCTAAATTTCAAGTCTGAAGATTTATAGTTCTAGAGATCTCTGTGATGAGTGTGTGACTGAGTCACTTTTCTCTTTTCTTTCACAAAAGTGAAAAGTACTTATATTATTTTTTTAAATATTTTATAAAAAGATGCAATTCTTTAACTAACAATTTATTTGATCTGTCACGAGAAAAACAAAATATTTCAAAAATGGAAAGTACATAAGTATAATACGGTATCCGTTGTTATTTTGAATCTAAATTAACAGCTAAAAGGTTTGTAAGCAATTTAACATGTCGCTAAAAATCAAAAATTTAAAAATGTTTTTAAAATTTAATTTAATAACACTTCAATACATGATAAGCTAAACAGTTTCTGTAAACCGTTATACATATTCCACACAGTTTTACACTAAAGAAATGCTAAAAAATTAATCCTCGCGAATTCGACAAATTTTTTTCAAAAAATAATACATTTAATCGAATACTACCAAAACTGCCATTTTTTCTGAACATCTGTACGATTAAAAATATAAAAACATGTTTTTAAAATCATTCCTGCGTGTATTTATTTTTGAGGAGGGGAAAAATGGCAACAAAAAAAGGGGAACTGTTTATTCTAAAAGTAATCCAATATTTTTTTCCAAATTTAGGATTTTTCTTACGTTGCTTTCTGATAATCTTCCATCTTTACACTTATTTTGAGTACAAAAGTAAGGAAAATAAAAGAAAATAGAAACAAAACGAATAGAAAAAAAGAAATAAACATTTATCATATGTATCAAAGTGTGTGAAACAAATTTTTTCCGGAATAAAAATCAATTACAGGAGGAAAACAGTTCAAACAATGGCAAAGCATATTATAGAGATTAGATTTACCGGGAATAAACTATAAAGCAATTTGGACATAAAAAAAACTTCATTACAAAGATTCAAACAATTTATATCAAAGAACAATTTCGGAGAAAAACACAATACCTGGAAAAAAATGTTTTTTTCGGAAGTTTGTCACATTATTATAACTATTTTTTTACGCCGATATTTTCAGTCAGAAAAAAATAAAGATAAAAAGAAAAACCACTACATTTTTACCTTCTCCAGTGCTCTGGTAGATTATAAATCAATCCAGCGAGGATTTCGTATTTCGCCATATTCCGGCCAAAAGGTCAATGAACTTTCGGGCGATGTAGCGTATTGCGGTTCGTCTTTGCGGAGAGGAAAGAACGGGAGAAAAAAAATCACCGGGACATTTTCTTCGCATTGTTATTCGTTCTCAAGAAAGAAGTTCTTAGAAAAAAGACAAGCAAATTAAAGAATGTCACAGAATTTTAGATTTTAATCCCCAATTGACACAATGTTAAAGTATTTTTTCTTTTAAAAAGGAAACTTAATTATATATTAAAGAACCGGAAAACCTTTCAACGCTGGAAACTGTGTTTTGCAGGTCATTTACAAACAAGATGTTTTAATGACAGGAGAAAAGTAATTTTTCCTTAATAAGAATTTTTCGGAAGTCACATGACGAAATAATGGTTATTTCTAATATTTTTGTTGAGCAGGCGCGTTGTGTTTATTATTATTATTATTTTCATTACTTCAGGTATTAGGAATGCTGAAATGTTTGTTAGTTTATTAGAAATATTTCCTTGGTAATAAATTCTTTTTAAATCGATTCTTAAAATTAAAATTGACATCATAAATCAAATGTTATTAAAATTAATGTCAAAATCAAATGAAAGAAATTGAAACAAATTAGACAAATCAGAATATATTTTAAATAATAATATTTTTTATTTTTCAGAAAATTCTTCTAGTGGTGTTCATTCTAAATTTTAATAAGAAGATTTGGAGAAAATTTTTTTAATAAATAATGTATACAGAAAAATAATGCTTGTTTATGAAAAACAAAAATAAAATTAAGGGGGGGGGCTACATTTTGCTAATAACTTATGACAAAAATTAAAAATCGAAGTTCATAAATTAAACGTTTGCACAAAAAATAAAAAAATTTTAAAGATTAGTTACTTAGTTTCTAATTTAATGATTGTTTTTTGGGAGGGGGGGGGGTGCAAAATCCCACAATAAAGCAAATAAATTTCAAGGAAAAAAATTATCATTAGAGAACTATTTTAAAAAATCTGGGAATAGTTTTACACCTTTTTTTTATCAATTTTTTATTGCTGTTTTGGAAACACAAATGTAAAAGAAAAAGTTTCGTTTTTTTTTTAATAAAACGTTTTATTTTTTTATACAATTTGAAAACAGCCGTTTTTATTTTAATTTTAGAAGAAATATTTTTCTATTAATACACGATAAAAAAAAAAAAACGTAAGAGGAACGAGCTTCATAATTAAAATTTCAGTTCACAAAATGCGCGTACTAATATTTACGAAGACATTAAATGTTCAACAACAACTTTCTTCACAAAATTTAACCAATAGATAATTGTTTTAAAAATAAAAAAAATATAGAATTATTTCTTTAAAATTAATGAGATGAAAAACAGAATTTTCCTCATCTTATTATTCAAAATTTCTATTTATAATATAAGCCTTTAAATGTATTCAAATGTGACAAAAGCGAGCATTAATTTTTTAAATATACTAATTCGCTTGAAAAATATGACTTTTTGACGCCGCTAAGATTTGACTAGTTCTTGTTTTTAATTTTTTTTACTTCACACTTCCCTTTTTCAACAATATTATTAATTATTTATTTTACCTTTTCATGATTGCCATCTGGCAACGCGAGAATCGCATATCGTTTTTCGATTTGACACTTCTGCTAACGCACCCACTGGCTCAGAATTCCAACTTTAAAACTACCTGTATAAGGCAAAAAGGAGGCGCTAACTCAGTAACCAATTAACGTTAGATTTTACTATACAGGAAGTAATCATTGACAAGGTATGCAGAAAGCCGTTATGGGGGGGGGGGATTGTTGAAAAAACAATAGAATGAAAGAAAGAACTCTAGCGTGATAACGACTAATGGGAAAAACAATTCTCAAATCCAAGGCAAGAATCAACCTCCTCTCTCTAAGCGGTTACCAGGTGAAATCGGTGACCTCTTAAAACTCACAGTTCGGTTATATTAAGGGGGCGTGTATTAATGAAATATCTGTAATTATAGGTCCATTTTTAAATAGGTAGATGATTATAATTTATGAATATGGAACAGGAAAAAGTTTTAAATAAAATTTTACCAGAAAACTTCTAAAAATGAATAATTGTTTAAGTTAAAAAACAACTGGAAGTTAAATATTTTCCTCAAATTCATACAATTGCTATTTATGTGAAATTCTCTTGTACTGTCTTAGAATCCAAAATAACATTAATTTGTGAAATGTTAAAAAAATTTAAAGCAAATTATGTATGTAATTTCTTTTTAGATATTACAACAATAATAACTGTTCAGAATTGAAAGTTTGACTCGTGTTTTAAAAAATTGTTGAAAAATTATTAAATTTCAGATAACATAGCTAATAAAAAGTGAGTAATTATTACAACATAGATGTGTATAACTTGGTTAAAATAAAATATTTCGAAATTTTAAAAAGGCAAATCAAGCATTAATGTAAGTCACGCTGATAAATATATATTACCTTTATAAAACCCTATGTTGTGGATTTTAAAGAAATTATTACATTTTTTAAATAACTTAATTTAACTTGAATAGCAAATAGAAATGATTGTTAAAAATTAAATGTACAATTTTATAGGTCATTTTAGTAATTATTATTTTTAAAATTTTAAATGTAAATAAAAAATATCAATCTTTTTTAAAATTCCATTTTACTTTTGTTATTTACCATAAAAACATCTAGAATTAAAAAATGTCAGAATTAGAATAAAAATCAAATAATTTTTTTTATATATAAATCAGTTTTTTTTTTCTTTGCCAGAGTTAGTTTCGTAACTATTTCGTAATTAACAACATCTGTATCTGTAGCATTTTATTATATTGATACATTCGGGCACATATAAATTGAACCAAAATGGATCGAATTCAAAGTAATAAGAAATTTATATGATGCGCTGAAAAAATACAATTAAATATTGATTACTCTCCCCCCATAAAAAAAAGTCACTATAACAATTTTAGGCACTGGCAGATAATACGATTAAAACAAAAAATACATAGAAAACTTCTAACTACGCACAATAGAAACTTATGAAAAAAATTCCAAAACTACGACACTTCCTTAAATCATACTAAAACGTAATTCCAGTATCTTAAAAAAGCAAAAGGAAGAAGACAGCAAAAGAAGAAAAGAAAAAATGAAGAAGGAAAATTACGTAATTTTAAGTGACGAATAATTGTTTTTAAACGGATGGTTGAACGCTTGACCTGAGGCTGAGAGACCTAAGTTAATTTATAATCGGGTCATCACATTAAATGACACAACTGGATACAATTCTTTTTCTTGGAACGATTACGTTTAACGTGAGTAATTGAATTTATTCTTGGAATTTTGTTTAATTTTATTCAAAGAAATTTTTTAAGAATTTATTCAGAGCAGCAGAAAACCACACACAATTAATGAAGTCATTCGAATAGAATTAATTAATTATCAAAGAATGTAGGATTTTCTAAATCAGTATTTTTCACATTTTTACTCTTTCAAATTTTTATTTTATTATTATTAATTCTTGTATCCTTTAACTTGTTTTATTGGTGGTTTAATCAGTATATTGTTATAATTTTCAAATTAAAAAATATTTAAGAGTTTAATTGGTTGGAAATAACACTAAATTATTATTTAAACACGTGACTTTTTAATATGGTTGACTCTGTTGTATAACAAAATCATTTGACTTCTAAAATTAAAATTATTAGCAACTTGACGGGTTATATTTTTGGATAAAAAATATAGATTCGTCATCTGATTGTTCTTCAAAATAAAATAATTTTTGAAAGTATTTTTGGTGGATTTAATTTCATATTTCCTCATAAATCATTAGAAAACCATAATTATGTATGAATGAATATACTTCTGTTTTTAAATCAATCGTTTGCTGATAATGTCTGACTTATAACTGTTTCCGTAACTGATTTGTAGAACAGAATTTGGGGGGAAAATTCACAAATCGAGTTCCTGCATCTCAATAGTTTTACCACCAAAATATAAACATTTGATTTTAAATCTATAAAGAATTTATTTATTTTTGTACATTCACGTTGTGCATTACATAATTTCCTGAATTTTAATCGAAAAATCAAAAATATAATATAATGCACAATTCAAACACTGTGTCAAAAAATATTTAAGTATTTTTTAAATAATTTCAGGAGATATTTGATACTTGATAAATACAATATTGGGTTGCTATGGAAACAGAAAATCTCATTGCCAGTAAACATGATGTTCATTAATATAAGATTATCAGCAGTTTTAATCAAGGTGAAAGTTTTTTTTTGAAAAATTATTACTTTAAACAGATGATTATAATAATTAGATAATAATTTGCAAGGATAAAAAGGATTAGTCTTCGTATTAAATCAAAACACTATTATTTAAAGGAAAAATTCAAGGACTTTTTAAAGATTAAATTACTTTGCCGAGGACATTTACGATTGAAAACTTAAAAGTTTTTAAAAATGGAGATGAACTATTCCATTCCGAATCTTTAAGTTTTCGGAAATAGTTTTTATTTCTATCACTGTGATTTACGAAAATTATTTACTAAATATACATGAAAAAAAAGTTTCTGAACTAAAAATTAATTTTGCAAATTTTTTTTCGACGAACCTGATTTTTTTTAAAAAATTGGATATTTGAAAAATATAAACTTATTTTGATAAATAAAGCAATATTTAAAAAAATACTTTTACAAAGTAAGTAAAAATATCTCATTTCACTTAAAAATTTATTTAATTATTATTTGTAATTCAAACGTATTTTTAAATAGTTCCAAGTACGAACTTCAAAAAACTTATTTCTAAAGAGCAGATAAAAGCTTTTTGTTTTAAATAATTTCTATTCATTCTGGAATGAATACATTTTATGCGCGCTTTACCAATGTTAATCAATATATATTTTTTAAATAACACATCAGTTTTTACTCCAAGAAAAACAGCTGCCATTCACATAAATTCTTTTTAATCATCAACGGAGAAACAAAATTAAAAATATATATATATTTATACCAGTGCCGAAAAATTGACGTTCTTCCGGGTATAACGAAATAATAATAAAAAAATAATCGCCTGATTAAATATCGATTGAAGAATCTGATAGTCGCGCGAAGAGCTTACTCCATTGAACGATAAATAAACAAATAATAAGAAAAAAGTATAAAATAACATCTAAGAAAACCGAGAGTTGAAAAATAATAATAAAAAATAAGATAAACAGTGACACAACATTTGATAAGGGTTATGCTCCAAAAAAGAAGAAACAAAATGTTAAAAAAGAAAGTGTCAAAGTGACCCTTTGATAAGGCATGTTAAAAACATGCTGTGCCGCGTGATTTTTTTTCTGCCAGTAGTAATTTTATTCACGGCTTTTAAATGAATTGTGATTTTCCCAAGACGAATGATTTTTTTTTCTTACATAACGGTCTACACACAGATCTATCTATCATGGTTTTTGTTGTATTAATTTAAAAAAGGTTACGCAATGGGTTGCTGGGAATGAAGTTTTATTTTTAAATCACATTCATTAAAGGTTTTATCGAATCAGTTATCCATCTCAAAAATTTCCACACAACACCAGGATCAATACTATTAAGGTATGCAAGATTTTCGGCAAAAAAAAAAAAAAAAAAAATGAGGTTGTAAATTGATGAAAAATGAGTTTATCACCAATTCAAAACGCGTTGAACTTTCAAAAAATTTAACTACGACATTTTTATATAAATTTAATCGCTTAACTAATTGTTTAATGTTCATTTCACTAAAGCAACACATGATGGCCATGGAGCTCACGATCTTGAACCTCGATTAAGTGACGAGGATGGCTCCTTAGCTGGTTTTTCGCTATCCGAATTTCCACATCATGTTATTTACACGAGGATTTTGGAGAGCCAATCAAACGAGCAGTAGTTCGAGTTATTTCATTTGACAGAATAAAAACTCGCAACCTATGATACTGAGAACTTTTTTGGAGAGGTGTAGAAATTTAAAGTATGAAGTGCCAGCTTGGTGTTGTCCTCGTCACGTGATTGTGGTTCAAAATAACGAATTCTGTATGCAACAGCCCTCGAGTTGTTTCAGATCGAGATGTTAAGAATCAATCAATTCTTAGACCGCATTCGTAATAGCTGTAGCTTTAAATCAAACGATAAAACAGACGATTTCGCTCTGAATTCATACGTTCTATAGAAATAAGGAATATTTTATCTCATTAAAAAGAGGCGTAGCCAAAAAAATCCAAAGCGTTTTCTTCATCTTAACGTAAAATCGAATATTCAAATCTAACAATAGATATATAGGTTTGAATATTTCTAAGCTTAACGACCTGTTAGAAGAATGACGTCATGGAGGGAAATTTGACGTCTTATACTTAATTACATGCGACAAATTTTTCCTTCACATTCTAATTTCCTATACAGATGCCACACCCCACTACATTAAATGCTATCACAGCTCATAGAAACCGTTTGCATTTACATTGTGGAAGGATTTCGAACGTTCCTCCCGAAATATTTCGATTAATAATCAATATAATTTTAAAAAAATTAAGTATTTAACTTCTTTATTGAAATATTTGTCTGATATTTTGAATTTCAATTGAATTTATTTAATATGAATAATCAATGGCCTAAACAGGAATTTTTTTAGGGGGGGGGGCGTGTCCAGGGTTGGAAGTCCACCATTCTGGTATCACGCTCCAATACGCCACCCAACATATTTTGATTTTGTCGATTTTCCGGGGGAAAAAACAGTAAAAAAATTAATTATTGAATAAATAATTAGCATTAATATAAAAATTAATTAATATCAACAAATACTTAATTAAATTTTATGTACAACATATATACATATATAGAATAATCAATTGAAAAAAATCAAGGGCTTTGGGGGTGGAGGTCCGAGCCCGGGACCTCTCCCCTTGTGTGCGCTACTGTGAATAATATTTGATTTACAGAATACCCTATTAACCCTGGACCAAATAAATCTGAACTGATGTTACTTAATTCGTATGGGATCTGTTCTGTTTTCTCATTTGAAAAACTTCCACACTGCACCATTTAGAATATTTTGTGGTAGTGCGGCCTTAGTAAGAAAATATTCATGACACGAAGTCCTCCCGTTGGCGTGTCGTGGAAGTTTGGAAAGTGGGTGGTAGCTCAGGTGTCGTCCTAGTCACTTGACCGTGGTCCAGATGACGAGGTCCATTAGCTGTGTCCTCCGATGATGTGGAAAGAAGTGAGTGAGTGTATGAATATTAGCGTCGCATTATTCAGCTACTCGAGGGCTTTTGGCGACGGACCTCATTCCTTTGAATCATGGTCAAGCGATGAGGACGACACCTGAGATAACATTTCCTCTTTTACCTTCCACACCACACCAACGGGAGGACGTTTAAGCTTTGACATATTTAACGTACATCGGCCCCCTCTGCATAGCAGGGTCTGTAGAGGTACAAGGCTCGAACTCATGACACGCCAGCCATGAGTCCGTTACCTTGACCACTAGGCTACCCAATACTCCGATATTGAATTTATTGCTTGTAAACATTACACTTTTTTGAAAAACGAGGGCTGTTTGAGACAGACCTCTCAATCTTGAACAGCGATGAAATGACGGAACCCAAGCTGCTATCCCGCTCCCCAAGCTTCCACATCGCGTCAACATGACAGATTTAACGTGTATCAACCCCTCTACACGGCATATCTTTAGCAAATATTCGAAAAAATTTTCAATAGCAAAAACGTTACTGTCAATGAAATCATTCCAATTATCATGAAATTTAAGTTGCATTTTATAGGGAGTACTGTAACAATAGTAAAACAAGAGAATAGATTTTTGAGAGAAAATGCAATGAGATAAACACATTTATAGTAAAAGATATAACACGTAGATTGATACGGTAAAAATAAAAAGAGAAGTTTGTGCAATGTAACGTATGTTAAATTAAAAATAATTCCACGACAACGAGCACCCCCTCCCCCACTACATGTGTGACGGTTTTTTAGAATGTAGGATAAGTAACGTGATACCGATTATATATGAATAAAACAAGTCAATCCATCATTATCGTATGCTACAGAAATTTTGGCCGGACCAGGATTCGAACCTTCGACCACAAAACTGATATCTTTTGACATTAATTTAACTATATAAAGATCATATTTATAGGTTATAATAAAACAAATTCCAACGGCTTATCGTAAATTTCTCAACAATTCCGTAAACAACAAACCTGACATTTCTCACATGGCTTCTCGAGCAATAAAATTGAAAAGGAATTTAAGTGAACAAGCCCCCCTCCCCTCAACAAAAGGTTTCGGTCCAAAACATCACACACACCGCCGTGACGTCGACAGCTAAACATCCGTTACTATGGCAACGGTCCCCTAACGGCGTGCGCGGGGAGAGAGGGGTGGGGACGAAGGCGCCAAGTCGGCACCGTAAAGTGGTTCTTCTTCTCTTCCTGGTCACCCCCTTCCCCAGCACCCCTTCGCTCACAGCAGACGATTCCGGCGCTCTTCATCCCTTTGTGCGCTCGACGCCCCTCCCCCTTCACCTATCTCTTCTCTACCCTGTTCATTACGTCAGACGATAAGTTGGGGATGCCGAATATCCCTCCTTTGAGAGAGGAGGATCAAGAAGTAAAACCTGCATCAATGCGCATGCCCAGTACAACTAAAATTGAACTTTATAAAACGAATTTTGTAAACTTTTAGGGAAATACGTAGGGAAAAATCATGCAAACATGCGACATACACACCACACGATAATATTTCACTAAATTTAAAAATGATTTCTCTGTGATTTTAAGTTATTTGAATGCATTTACAAACTACAAACTTTTTACTCTTTTTCGCAATGAGATTATTGTATTGTGATTCATAGAATATTCATAACGAATTGCAATATAATTTTTTTTGAAAATAATTTCTTAAGTAAATAATATGTTATTGATGATGGGACATTGTTCCAAACTTAAAAAAATATTTTTATAGTAATTTATGTTCAAAATTATTTTAAAATATTTAGTTTTTCGAAAATATTGGACAATGAAAATAATGGAATGACAGATGGAATTCTTAAACAATACTAAGAAAAGTTTTAATAGCACAAACAAAAATACAAATGAAATAAAATTAATGTATAGTAAAACATTTTAGAAGCATATTTAAAACAATATCCAAAAACAAAAATATGCTTTTCATCATAAATAAAGCAAAAAGGTTTTAAAACAAAATATATTCACAAGAAATATTAATTTACATAACCAAACTTATTATTAATTTACATAACATTTCAAATGTTATGTAAATTATTAATTAAGATAACTACAATGCACATAATTCACATAGCAGTATAAAAAAAAACAATTTAAAAACAAGATAGTTTCTTTTCTAATAAATATTAAGCATAAACTTTAAAAGTCAAAATTTTTTAAGAATTCGCGAAAAATATTTCAATACAATTTCAGACTGAAGAACAAACATGAATGAATAAACATTCTCTAGCACAAATAAGATTCCGATTAAGTAATTTTTTTATGAAACAAGCGCATGCGCAGTTATCCAGTGTTTACTCCAAGAATCTACTTATCCTAACAACGCAGTAAGAGACATGCTTTTATTATTTTTATTCAGAGTCGGAATTTTCTTCTCAGCACAATTAATCTTCAATATGCGTTGCTAGGAAAGTTACTAAGAAAGCGAGAAATATTGAGAGAGAATTTTATTTTTTACTTATTTTCAGTCATAAGTTTTCTGTTTCTATATGGGGTCGTTCAATTGTTCGAAAAGACTATTAATGGCATAACATCTGCGTAAAAATAATCTGGGTGTGAGAGTGTATAAATCAACTCGAGATGGCTACTGGTTCGAGGATATAATCTAATAACGATTTGATACATGGTTCTTTCTAAGTTCCTTTCGCTCTCTAAAGGGTCACTTAATTATAGACTATTTGACAGTGGTAAATAAAATAAAAAAACTTTGGTAAGAAGGCAAAAAAATATCTGAATTATTTATACCGATAATAATTCTTTTTCTTAAGATTATCCATCAAAGAAAATAAAACGAAAAATAACTGTATTCAATTTCTTAAGAAAAAAATTTTTTTTTTTTGGTATCTAAGAGAATGTGTGCATAATTAAAAAATAATGAAACAAATGAAAAATTTTACGAAATTTCAAAAATAACCAAAATATAAAACTATAAGGCGAAAAAAAATTCTGTAAAATTGGAACAAAGAGAAAAAATATTTTTTCTATCAAATCTTTAAAAAATTAAAAAACAACTGTGTACATACTATTTCATTTTTTGTCGAAGTATATATAACTGGGGGAAAAAATTTTTTAGTTGTGTTTTGAAATTATTTTTAATTTATACAAGTTAATATGTGATTTTAAAAGTAAATATGAGACACACACACTTCAATAAAGCACAAAAAAGCACACTTAAAAAAATATTCACTTTACTTGACAAACTATAAAAAAATTATTTATTTTCCTGGAATATTTTTAATATCATTTTACCTGACAATTATTTTTAATCGCAATAGTTTTTTTTTTTTTTTTTATACATTTCTAATAAAAATAAAAACATTTAAATTCCAAACTATCATAAAAAGAGGTAAACACAATAAAAAAAAATTAACACATGAAACTTAAAAAAATAATTACGTAAAAGAAATAAAAAAGATTAAAATAATAGGAATTCTAATTTCCGAAAAGACACCGAAGCACGATTTTGAACTGATGATTCAATTACAAAAAAAAACCCCGAATAAAATAAAAAAGAATAAAAACAAGTTCACACGAAGACTCATCATACTCTAGGTGTAACTGGGTCAAAAGACTCTAAACGAAGACACAGCAAAAATCGAGAATAAAAAAAATGATTTTGTAAGGTGTTTGACCTTAAAAAGCAGCACTTTACCCTATTTCAAGGCCGCGAGGGAGAAAAAATAGCAAAGGAAAAAAAAAAATGTATTGGAAGAGAAGGCATACGGTTTCTCGCTCTCTCTAAACATTTTAAAATTTACGGTTCTTTCTTGAAAGGGTTTTCACACCCGTTTTTTTTCTAACCCGGAAGTTGAGGGACTTTTTTTTTCTTTTTTTTACGGCGCTAAGATTTACGAAGAAAACGTGATTTTTCTTAATGCTTTCGGAATTTTATCAGGTTGAAGAACGGTAATATTTTGGGTATTTGAACCAGGTTGTGATACAAATTTAATTTGATGCAAAGTTGAACGACTGGTTTTTCTTTTCTAAGAAATGTTTTTGTTTTTCTTTATTGAATAATTCAATTTTTATATTATTAATTTAATGTAAATATAATGAAGTGAAAATCTGTGTCATATATTTCTACAAGCACAAAAATTGTACAAAAAAATAATTTTCACAAAAAATTTGAAATTGCTGAAACAAAAATGTCATATGAATATTAAAAAAAAGTTTTTATAAAAGATCATGCATTTCAAATTAATATATATTCCAATCATAATTTTTTTAAGTTTGGTTTTGACGTATATATATTTAAAAGAAAGGATAATAATAACAAAAAAAGAGGGGCAATTCATTGGGCATCCACAATTTTCTATGTTTACAAAGTTTTATTTCTGTCCAAGAACAGTGTATCAAAAAAATATCTTGTATCTTTCATTTTTTCTTTGGATATGCTAAAATAAACTCAAATTTTTTTTTGTGCAACTGTATTATCCGCACAACTTTTACTACAATACATGTTATACAATAATAGCTTGACTTTTTTTTATAAACATTTCAGTCAATTAGTGTCAGAGGGTGTTGGGTTTTTAATCCTTCATTTTGATCTATTATGTACCAAAAAAAACTATTGGCAATTGTCCAAGATACAGTCAGATTGAATAGGCTGTTTTTTCGTCGCGGTAGAGATACTTGAGAAATGCAAGAGAGGATGGGGGGTATAGATGAAGTCTTATTTAAAAACACGTATTCATATACTTATTTCTGTCCAACTACATGACGAGGTTAACAGCTTAAGTAACAGTCCTTACTCTCGGATTTTCCACACTTCGCCATTGGATCCAAGGACATAGAGGCTTAATTATTAAGTTTAGGTGATACATGTTGATGTAATAAGTTCTCCGCTCAAATAATCTTCATGAACATACAGTATGTAGACTACTTTATCTCATTTCAAACTCCAGACAGGGCTTTTTGGGTAATTTTAAAGATGCAACTAACCACTTTTAAGTTACACAATGAGACCCCCCGCCCTTCAGAAAATATCCAAATGACCTATTATAAGTTCGAAACCCGTAGCAAGGAATAATGTTAACTTCCAGGAAGCCTCAAAGTTACAACGTGGCATGTCGAAGAAGTTTGAAGAGTGAAATATCAGCTCAAGCGTTGTCCTCGTCTCATGACTATTATTCAGATAGTCATCAAACGTCTTTTGCGGAATTCTAATATAACGTTAATTACACCAATTTCCCATTATCATGTTATATTTTAAGCGCAACAGACATAGAATATGAACCGAATTCAACAGAAAAATAAGGCTTGGCTCTTATTTCTCTTGTTTCCAAAAGTTATTATTTTAATTAAGATAGCAATATGTATACGTAAAAATGCATGTACTGTAATATTCTGTAAAAATATTTGCAGACGAAAAAAAAAATGTCTAACAGCATAAACAACGATTTAAGAATGCTGCACGGCCGTGAGTAATTCGTGTTTATACTATTTCGCGTGGAACTACACGCGTTTTCGTGTGAGTATATTTTTTCCCTACGTCATTCCATCAATTCGTTCATGGTGGAAAAATGCGATCGCAGGTTTCCTGCTCGGTCACGTGACCCACTTAGCATAGTGAACCTAAGATACAAATAGGTTTTTCAACTGAAATCATAATTGCAGAACTATGACCTATCATGCAATTGTCATCAATAGGGCGAAAATGCAACAATGTATCTTTTTCCGTAAAATTGTCTTCACTCATTCGTAAAAATGTACGTCTCTCTCTCACACAAATGTCATTTTTTATACAAAAAATTAGTTTTTGTTTTGTTTTAGAGTTGGAATTCAAGTTCACAAATAATATCTGTTTGATCTTCATCAGTCTAGCGGTATAATTCAGAATAAAAATATTCAATTAGCGATAATTCAGAACATAAAATTCGATTGGCGAAAAAATTTTAAGCATAAAATTTGACTAGCAATACTTTTTTTAAAACAAATTTCAATCGGCGACGTAGTTTTGAAAATAAAATTCGATTGGAGATGATTTGGAACATAAAATTCAATCTGTGTTAACTTTAAATACAGATTTCGATTGGTGATATAATTTTGAATATAAAATTTCATTGGCGATATAATTTTGAACATAAAATTCGATTGGCTATAATTTAGAATATAAAATTTGATAGGTGTTAATTTTGAATACAAAACTTGATCATCAATATAATTTCAAAATATAAATTTTGGAAAATATTTTTTTTGTGATAATAATTTTTTTAAATATTTTTCAAACGAAAAGATTTTACAAATCAAAAAGATATTTTTTATTAACGAAAAAATGTGTTCGCGCGCGCGTATTAAATAAATTTTTTCAATATATATCTATGACGCAATATAACTTCATAAGATGAGAAATATTTTTAAGTGCATTTCCTTATGTACGTTTGAAAAAATTTGGCGATTTTTAAAAACGATTGTTATGAATATTTCACAAAATTTATAGTGCATTCCTCTCTTTCGTTATTGTCAATAAACCGATAAAACTAAAAAAAAGTAAAAGACCAATAAATAAATCGAATTAAAAACCAAGCGAACTGACCAATAAATAAATTGTAAAAACCAATTATTGTAAAGAATTCTGCGTTTTTAAACAATTTCCACAATTTAAGCAAAAGCAATAAAATAATGCTTTTCATATGAGCTTGAATGCGAAATTGTGATAAAAATAATGATTTATTGTTTAAAAAATATCCTGTATAGATAGAAATTCAAAAATAATTCATAGCGGAAAAAGAAAAAGAAGAAAATTTATCGAACTACTGTATCAAAATTAACGAAATCTTGAATTTGAAAATCCGAAATTACACAAAATAGAGTTTTTACGGCACAAAATAGTATGCATGTATTTGAAAACCTAAAATAAAGAAAATCTCACAATAGTCTTGGTTTTAATCCCCCCCCCCCAACTCAGTATCCCTGTGATATATTCATTCTATCGTTCTTTGCAACCACGATAATAAATAGAAAGATCAATTAATTAAATATATAAATAAACGCTATTACAGCGCAGACAAAAAAAAAACATGTGCTGGTCGAATCGAAGAAAAAAAAATGAAAGATTTATAAAAAACATTCCAGACACAAAAATAAAATTTTCAAATAGAATAAAAATTGCTTTGCTCCAAAATTCGAAAAGTTTCAGAGATCACATAATCTTGCAAAACATTCATTTATTAAAGTTATTCTAAAACTGAAACGCCTTCTTTCGTTCAAATCGAAAAGATTCTTGAAAAAAAGAAAAGGAAAAGAAAGAAAAATAATTCCGAAAGGCTTTGGAAACAATTGCAAGGTCTGTTATCAAATTACACGACGAACTTCAATCTATATTCCCCAACTTAAGTACGATTAGAATCCAAAACTATTTATCAACGGGGTGGCTTTTTGATAGCAGCAGAAACTTTAACCCATGAAAGATTTAGGAATAGATACAGGGAAATAAATTCTTCCGCATTGAAATAAAACCTTTTTTTTTTTTTTCACCATTTAAAAGATGGATTGCTGTTCTAAAATAAAATGACCTTTATCCTCTCGAGTTAGGTTTAAAATAAAGAACATTTTCAGATAAAAATTAAACAAAATATACAAATTTAATATTGCATCATGATATTTCAAAAACTCAAAAATCTCATTCTGAAACTTTTGTGTAAATTTTAGATAAGGATTTGAAATTAAATGTGTCGGTCAATAAAATTGGACTTCAAAATGAATAAATTTTAGTTGTTAGGGTGTTTTTTTTTATCTTCTGAAATTATATAAAAACGCCTTGTTATATTTTCCATAGGAAATTCGTAAGTTTTAAAAATGTTCATGAGAGTTAAATTCGCGAATTCACTGTAACTATTCGCAAGTAATGAAGAAGAAAAAGTATTAATGCACATTCAATTCCAAATTAATACCAGATCTCGTATAATCTTATTTTCTTTAACTTTTTCAAAAAAAAAAAAAAAAAAAATACAAACAATTTCCAAAAAAAGCATCAAGTTTATAATCAGTTTAAATGACTTTTCTCAGCACAATTGTATGACTACATTTTTAACTCATTTGATATGGATTATTTTCTACTTCAAAATGACATGTAGTAGTCTAATAAAAACATTAAATAATACATTACCTCAAGAGTGATTAAATAAAAATGAAATTATATTAATAGAACGTAAAACAAATTACAGTATCATGCCCTAAGATCTTCCTTCAGAAGGCGGGGGAAAAAAAGAAGAAAAAAAAAAATTTTTTTTTTGAACTGAATCTCCAATAAAAAGAACAACGATGACAACAAACGTAACCAACGCACGTTGCTAAGCAACTCTTCACACCGTTGCCACAGTCATCTCAGTAATTATTAAGTAGGGAAACTAAAACAAAGACGAAATATGTGTGTGATTCATTTAAAACAGGTAACAGCAATAACATGGAACTGTGTTCCGAAGGAAGAAAATGAATAAAGAAACAAGAGATGAAATATATAAGTACGCTTTAAATAATTAGAACGAATAAAGATTTAATAAGGATTTTAGTAAGGAGGAACTGATCTAATGAGTGCAAAAATATTGAAAATATCAAATCGAATTTTTTATTCACAATAATACGAAACTCCAAGTTCAGGAAGAAATTATTGTATTGCCACTTAAGAACGGAAAACTCTACGCAGAAAAAATATTAATACACAGATTTCTCAATAAACAAAAACAAAAAAAATCCCTTTTTTTATAAATTTCAACGAGTAAATAAAACCATCAACAGAAAATTTTTCTTCGGATCATAAGTAACATAGAAGCTGGAATTTTCAAACCAGACGATTTTTACATTAAAATTGTTGCTTTTAAAAATGTGCAAACGATAATAATAATAATAATAAAATTTTCCCTTCTATTTTTCTTTTATTTTGTTGCTCTTAAAAAGAGTCGTGGTCACTGACGATTCGAAATACCATTCGAATTATCGAAGAAAATTATTTTTTATAATTTATGTTAGTAATTTTTTTAAATGTGTCAGAGGCTAATTAAAACATAATTCACTGCAAATTGCTTTAGAATATTTTTTTATGTCACTGCAAATGATAAAAAATGTACCAATGGTCATTTGGAAGAGGAAAAAGTTTTGGGGACTTAAAAATAAAAGAAGTTACTGACCTTTTATGGATCCTGTGGACGTTTGGGGCTGTGCCACCTCCACTTTGCCGAAGCTGGTAGTGCACCAAGACATTTGAAGCACCATCCGAATCTTACAAATCACTTAATTTCCGCCAAATGATACTTCAACTTCCACTACCAAAACACCACAGGGCCCGCCGCCACAATGTAATAACTTTTTCTCTCTTTATCTCGTGTCTCAGGAGAAAAAAACAAAAACAAAACAAACGTTGTTAGCGGACAGGCCACACGCTTTTTTTTCTTTCGTTCGTTCTCCGTCTTCTTGCAGACGAAAGCACAGAATTTCAGGAATCAACTATCAACTAACCTGGCCCCATGCCATAGAACAAAAATATAATCCAAGACTGAGAATCGGCAGACACCACCTCTGTTTACAATAGTTCGAAGAGTTAGGCTTAAAGGAATGCACCTTCATTCGATGCATGCACTTTGTGGAGTGTGTAGCGAGTGAGCACAGATTTCGTTCGTTGCCCACCTGTTCGGCCAGTAAGTACCGTTATGTGAAGCAGGAGTACGAACTTCGTGAGCGATCGTCTCACTTCCGCTACCGGGTTGTGGATAGTCGCCAAGTTTACTCGCCAAGGCACCCGTTTTTTGATCGCCAGGCGTCGTTTTCTTCTACCGCTACGGATATGTTTGTTTACAGTTGGGCTCATGCTCCTTTCTCATCCTCATCGTGCTGGTGGTGGGGGGAGGTGCACGATGGGAGGGATGCAGAAAGGATACTGTGTTTTTCTTTTAATCATCCTGTGATGGGGTGGTCGTCGAATTACGAGAGCGGTGGTAGCATAGTATTTTAAGTTGGTGGTGTGAAAAGATTTTTAAGTATGTGATCAGGTTTCTTTTGGAGAAAATTTATTGATTTTTATTATTGACTAGGCGTACGTAATCAGTTTTGAGAAATGATAAATATAAAATAACGCACTCTCTGAAAATATTTTTGTTTTCTATTTCCAATTGATTAAAATTCGCCAAACTTTTTTTAGTTTTAACGAAATGTTTAGTTTCCTATTTTAATTTTATTCATTCATTCTTATTTACAAAAATATTTAATTTTATTTGGTGTTTTTAATTCGATTTTAAAATTGCCTTTATTAATTTTATGTCATGTTTTTAAAAATCTTTTGTGAAGTTAATTTTCATCTTCCGTTCTAATGGGGATGCTTTGTAATAATTTTAATTTAGTACGGAATTTCAGAAAATAATTCTTTTTAAAAGAGAAATCTTGTCCGTTTGCTGATAAATCGCTATGATAATGAAACAAAATAATTGTCATAAGTTTTGTTTAAAGTTTCAAAAGATATTTTTGTTTATTTATTTTTTTAATTTTAAAAAACGACATTTTTTTATTCTTAAGACATACTTCTATACAGTGACGTAACGGAGAATATTAGGCCCTAATCCAGCACCCAAGTCAGGTTTTGCTTTTAATATTTTGTAAATTTGTTAAACACGTACTTAGCGTCAGTCAGGCTTTGGGCGCCCTAGAATCTTGCCCCCACCCTGCGGTGCGGAGGTTGCGGGGGAGTACATTACGCAACTGGTAAAGGTACTTACTGATCAATTAGTAGTGGCCTATAGTGCATCCCCACCCCCTCTTTAAAGTGGGGACAGAATTCTAGGGGGCCCCAAACCTGTTTTTCTAAGCCCATAACGTACCCTTTTTAAGATCCGGCTTGGGGTCCCAAACCTGACTTAGTAGAGGGGCCCTAATATTCGTCGGTACGCCACTGTCAATTAGCTTGAATTTATGACTGGAAGATAAACACAATCATGGACTATTATAAATAATTAAATTAAACTTATTTGATTTAACCTGAAGGGATGCAGTCCTTATAAACATCCACGCAGTCTCGGAGAAAACTTAGAAGATATTTTCTTTAAAAATAAACTGGGAGTAATAGTAAAAAAAGCGGTAGAAAATACAGTCCGTTAGAAAAAAATTAAAATTATTTTTAGCTTCACTTCAGATTACTTTATATAGTGGTCAGTGACGTAACGGAGAACATTTGGGACCCCCTGCAAAGTCAAGTTTTGTGCCCCAAGTTGGATTTTACAAAGGGAAGGTACTTGGCAGCAATCAGGCTTATGGCCTCCTAGAACCCTGGGCCCCTACGCAATGCAAAGGTGGGGGGGGGGTGCGTTACGTCACTGATAGTTGTTCACATTTGCATAGTAGTCCAGGACGTGGCTGGCATATCATAAGTACTGCTGAAGACCCGTAGTACAGAGGGGGCGATGTACGTAAAATATGTCGAGACTCAAATGTCCTCCCGTTGGGTTGGTGTGGAAGTTAGGAGAGGGCGGTGCCAGCTCAGGTGCCGTCCTTGTCACTTGACCATGGCTCAAAATTACAATGTCCGTCGCCAAAAGCCCTCGAGCAGTTAAACAGTGTGACGTTAATATTCACTCACTCACCTCCGAAATGATTTTTGAAAATAAATTATGTATCGATCTTTATGTAAAAAAAATTTTCGCGGTGCTTTAACAAATTTAGTTCATTAAGATGGGTCGTAAAAAGTTGAATTTAAGGAAAGAGGAGCGCCAAGAACGAATTTTGCGAAGAAAAGAACAAATGAAGAGAGTGTACGAAGGGCAGAAATTTTTACATATGAGATTAGTTGAAAATTAGAACTACATAATACATATAAATTATAGTTTTACAATTTGAGCTATGAGTGTGAACAGTTGTGAAATTTGAACAAATGGGGGTTGGTCCACCCTTAAGAGGACAGGGGGTATCCCCCCCCCTAGTTTTAATTAAAATTTCTTTCATCTTTTTTTGACTGTTCTGTTTCAAAAATTGTTTTTCAAAAAGAAAACATTTCTTTTTACTTCATAGTAATAAGCTAATATACAAAACAAATCTCAATAAAAAACTAAATTTGATTTTTTTTTTTTTTAGAAATTCTTTTTGTGGCTTAAAAACTTATATAACTAATAGAAGAAAAATTATTTCTAAATCTGAGGAATCTTCCCCAATTCTTTTGTTAAAAATCCCTTCTTAAAGAGCATTTGGAATGACGAAATACACGGAAATAATAACAACATCATAAAGCTCCTTCAACTCCAAAAATACCAAAGTATCATTTTTGTTACCCAATTCTTTAGTTATCACTTTCATTTTTTCATTTAATAAAAAAAAATCGACTATTTTTTTAACGACTGAAAATGTTTTTCTTCGTTGCCATGGGCAACCCGTTGAGAAAATCTCAGCCAATCACCAGTCCAGATCTTATCGCCTGCAATTCTCTTACACAGTTAGTTGGAAAAAGTTTATTTTCCAAGCTTATTTTCTCTAAATATTACTTCAAATCATTGATTTCTCTTACGGTATTTTATTTCGTATTTTGTCACGAAAATAGAGATTTTGAGAATTAAAAAGTTCTCGAAATATTTTTTTATAGAACTATGTTAAACAGTTTATTAATAGTTTTTTTAGCCTCATAAGGGGCTATCTTTTTTTTTTTTTTTTTTGGTAATATGTAGAACACGTCATCGAATCACCTTTGAAAAGAAGTTGTTGTTGAAAATTTTTTCTGAGGATGTATTATCAATTTTCTTACAAATTTTTAGGGAATAATAATTTTAAAATGTCGGCTGTGTGGCGTAGTTGGTTCGTCGATGGCCTTCTGCACCCGAAGTCGCGGGTTCGACTCCGGCCCAAATCGGTGGATTTTCATAATGCAGAAAATCGACAGCGGTTGTGTCGTATGATTATGTGGTATGTAAAAAATCCCTTGAGTACCCATTTGGCTTAGGCAAAATTAAATTCCTAAGTATAATTTCGCATAATTAGAGCTTAAGTGTCTCTCTTTGGGGAGGAAATCGGACGTCAAAATTACTTGCGGCAATTGGTATCGTCTGTATGGTGCCGCACTAAAAAGTGATACCAGCTCTTGGGAATGTATTAGGTCTGCAAAGGTAAAAATGTCCCAACCACATTATTTGGGAAGCCTTGATCACTTTGACTAAGTTGGGTTTTCTATATTTCGATTGAAGCTCAAGGTTGTATCGTTTTCTCCAGATTCCGTTTTCTCTAACTCAGGGGTGTGCAAACTTTTCCAGAGTACGGTCCGCATCAAATTTTTTCAAGGTGTTGCGGTCCACCCAGTGGCGTAGGTGTAGTGAGCTACAGAAAGTATCCAATATAGTAATTTTTCGAACCTTTATTTCACGAATTTCTCTATTTAACGAACTTTTCCCTGGAACCAAGAACATTTTCCGATTTTCTTCGTGAGATTATCTCCAAATAGCGAAGTGCATTTTCTATTCAACGACATTTTTTCTTATAATTCGATTTTTTTTCCCTCTGTATATTTTAAAATATCGTATTTACTCTAATCTAAGTCGCACTTTCCCCCAATGTTAACGCTACTGAAAATCGAACGTGGCTTAGAATCGAAGAGAAAAAAATTGATTGGATGGGGGTATTTAGAGCAATTACAGCTTCATGAATGTATTTAAAAGTTTAAATTACTGATAAAATAATTAATTGTTCACTTCTTATTAGTCTTCCTTTTAAATTTATTTTCATTTCGTAAAATTGGATATCGATAAACCATTTTAGAGTATCTTTTAATTTTCACAAAATCTTGTTGAGAATTTGGGGCGCGGCTTATAATCGATGGAGGCTTAAATTCGAATAAGTACGATATTTCAGAACTTTCGTATGATGGAATAATTATTAGGTCTTAGTGAAGGCGGTCACCCTAAAATGTCTTGGCAATCCACCGGGCGATCGCGATCGACTTAATGCCTACGCCGGCTCTAACTGCGTCAAAAAATTTTCGTAAGATTTTTTTTTCCGAAAGTCATTAGTTTCTCTTCGTCTTCTTTGAAAATAATTCTTATTCTCCATAAATATCTTCGGAATTTTTAACCACGGTCAAATGACGCGGACAATACGTTAGTTGGCAGCCCCCTCTACAAACTGCAACCCAACGCCAACGGGAGAACTTTGAGCTCGACAGATTTAACGTGCATCATCCCCCTTTACACGGGGGGGGGGATTTCAGTGACCCTAGGTGACCACGGTAGCCTCATGGTCAAGGTCATGGACTCGTGTCATGAGTTCGAGCCTAGGACCGCTGAAAACCCGCCGTGTAGAGGGGCCGATGCACCTTAAATCTGTCGAGGCTAAAATGTCCTCTCGATGGTGTGGTGCGGAAGTTAGGAGAGGGAGGGGCTGCCAACTAAGGTATCGTTCTCGTCATTTGATCGTGGTTCAAAATCACGAGGTCCGTCGCGTACAGCCCTTGTGTTGCTTTATAGTGAGACGCTAATAAAACTCTCTTTCTCAGCATGTTGCGATCTCTATTATTTAAAATGATAATCCTTAACAGAATCGGGATTCGAAAACGTTCTACCTACCAGCCTCAAAACCCGTCACTCAGAGAGAGAAAGAGTTAGTTATACGAGGGTGAGTAGGAAAATAAGCTTTGCCTGTCGACTGCGGTCAGAGTTGTGTATAAAAATTAAAAAATAGAATGAGACATTAAAGATAAGACCTAACTTTATTTTTCCACATAAGTACCAAGTGCATTGAAACATTTGTCATACCGTTTGATAAGCTTCAAAAAACCCTCCAGGAAAAGCTCAGGGCTTTGTAAACGGAAGAAGCGTGTAACGGTTTGTTTGACTTCAGCGTTGCTTCCAAAGCCCTTTTAGGCAATATTCTTCTTCAAAATCGGAAACAGATGAAATTCATTTGGTACGAGATCAGGACTTCATGGTGGATCATATTACAATAGGAACTGATCAGAACTAGCTCTAAACGAAGATCTTAAAATAAAGTTTACAGAAACGGATATTAGCAACTTTGGCTTTAAACAGACATAACTGTTAATTGTCGCAAATTATGTGATATCGTGAGAAAGTTTTTAATTGATTTTCCTAGTGAGAGGGAGTTTCAGTGAGTTTGCTAATCTCAAAAACATAAAAAAGACAAAGGGGGCTGGATACTAACCAACAAAAGAGATTCAGGATTAAACCTAACTAGATTGATATTAACTGTTGAAAATTTGTCATTGAAGCACCAGATTCATTTCTCTCATTAAAAGTATATGTTTTTGTTGTTCAGCGATTTTATGTATTAATTTAATTCATTAACATGTGCTTCGTAAGTTTTAAACGCTATATTTCCCTACACTAGAAATTTAATTCTCTTAAAGTAATAGTACCAGCCGTCAAAAAGACATTTAGGTTGATAAATTTGCAAAAATTCAATATTGGGTAAGAAACCGAAAAGCATGGCAAAGGGTGTATGAGACAAAAAAGTTTGGGAATCTCTGATTTAAACTGCTGATCCCATTAAACAGCTTAAAATGAAAACAAGTATCCAAAGAAAAAAAATTTCAAATTAATAAATCAAATAAATAACAATTTTAAGTATTAGTACTTACGTTATCAACATAAATCAACAAGATATCATAATTTTATCATAATGGTCGTATTGTAGACTGCGAAACGTTGTTCTTTCAAAGATTAAATACTTTTAGTTCAGACGAAGCGATGTTCGACACACAGACAGGAAGGAAAAAAAATCAGTGCAGATAGTTGCATGTATTTACTCTTTCCTACGTCAAGCTGAAAAAATTCTCCCCAACCCTATATGTGGGTGTTATTCACTCTCTTATTGCAGTCTTATCCACTTCAGGGGGTTTCGAAGAACAATTCTCCTTCCAAAAATTTTGGGGCCAGTGAACTTTATTTCAACTATCGCGTCCTGAGAATACAAGGAGTAGGAAAATCTAACGATATCCCGGGTTCCAAGGAAAGAAACCCTACTAGCAACAGACCTAGTAATTTTGAACCATGGTCAAGTGACAAGAACGCCACCTGAGCTGGAACCTTCTTCTCCTAACTTCCACAACACACCAACAGGAGGATATTGAGTCTCGACAGATTTAACGTGCATCGGTTCCCTCTACACGGTGGGTCTTCAGTGGCGCAAGGACTTGAACCCGCGACCACGCCCGAACATCAGAATAGCTTAAGGAAGAAATAAAATATTATAATTATGTCAATTTTCTACGTTTAATATTCACATCGACTTTCCTGTGTATGTAAGCGTATTTGAGAATGTATTCACTAAGATTTGAAATCTTAGGAAAAGTAAAAAAGATACTTTAATAATAAGAAAAAAATCTCTTACAAAAAAAAAGTATAAATGGCTGTGGTTAAGCTTTAAAAAAGTGTTGAATGCAGGAAGTTATAAAATGCCAGTCATGTGGTGTTAAATCAGCTTCAAAAATAACTTTGAATACGAATGCTTATATAAATTTTGTGGATTATTAGTCAGGTGACATTTATTTGCACTATGACATCACATCGAAAGCATTACTATACTTGTAATTTTTCATTCGAAAATTTTTGGAAATTAAAAATAATACAACAAAAAATAATATTTGTATTGAATTACTGATGTATTGATAAGAAATACTGAAAATAATTCTTTTGTAATCTATATAAATAAAAATAAATGTTTGCGCGTTTGTGTATGTGTGTTTCTTACGCCTTCCAAAATCGTTCATTCGATTGCTATGAAACCTTGGGGACGCATGCTCGCGAAGGTTTCTGAGTTAGTAAAATTGATCGCTAAGGGGCGTTGCAGGGACTAATGGCGTTAGAGATATACATTCCCGTTTTTGAACTATTAGACCCACAAACTTGAAATCTTCAGTAGGCATGCTCCTTTTAAGTAGTAGAAGTCCTCTACAGAAACGGTTCAAACAAACCAAGAGACTTGATAATCCATAAACTATCATGAACTCGTGATTTTTATCATGCTAATTTTGGACATATTTGAACTTTTATGGACTTTAAACTTATTTCTTATAGTTATTTTAATGTGTTTTTTAGTCTTTTTCATACATTTATTCTTACTCTTGTGACTGCTGTTTTGGATTCTTCTACCACTTCGAATCCAAAGGTGGGAGAATGTCACAAACTCCCATTTCCTTACAAGCGACAGCAGTGCCACCTTTTTAAAAGGAACTAATTGATTCAGAATCGAAATGGACGC